>CAIGRF010307130.1:11364-32163 GCA_903798235.1 Fraxinus ornus | reverse complement strand
ACATGATTATCTTGGCATCACTTTACTCGAATTCTACTTTCCTTCCACTTCAATTTCCAACAATGAGATTTTATGTTCATGATGATGCAATCTTACTAGATAAATTCATTTTGTTAGTAGGTCTAATTATGAAGAAGCAAGAATGTAACAACCTAAAACTTACCTTTTGAGTCGTTAAATATTTATCGTAAAAATAGAACTTTCATAAAAGATAATTATCTCCCAAGTTACAATAATTAAAAATATAACACTTTCTCAATTATAAAAATTTAATATTTAAAAAAAATTCATAAATTTTCTCATCTTTATTATACTACCAGTGACCTTCCAAACTCCAATGTTTTGAACCTCAATTAGCGGAAAATCATAAATAATGAGATAAAATCCCAATAAATGAGCTACATAAATCGTAATTCATATTTAAAATTTAGGAATTCTTAACGTAAATAGGGAGACACGGGAATTAGAAACCGAACTTAGGTGGCCATAATCCCCGTACATAATCATAACATACATAGGGAGAGACTGAAATTAAGATCCGAACTTTGTGGCTATAATTCCAGTGTGTAGCGTTGCTAAACTCCGGTAATTTGAATTTAAATATATAAGGCCCATATCATATTCATAAATTGAATTCTGTATTTTAAAGTATGAAAAACGATCTAACATACAACGTATGACTACACTTGTCTCGTAAATTTGAAGAGGATTTCATAAAACACGTATGAAAGTACTTGATATCAAACAATTGTTTATGAACCGTGTGTAATGTGGAACAGTCATAGTTAAACACACACACATATATATAGATGTACGTAATTGTAGTAATCATACTATATAATCAATCCATTATAATTATATATAATTATATCTATAATATTCACGCATATATAATAGTTTACTTATTTACGAAGGAATCTTCCTAAATTATCTTTCACATATAAGGAGATTTACTTAATTTTCATAATCAATCATAATCACATATAATTAAATACATAAATAGATGCGCGTAATTATATTAATCCTATATTTTAAATCAATCAGTTATAATTATATATAATTATATACATATATATACACACACGTAATTATAGTAATCAAAGAATTAAATTCAATTAATCGTAATCGTATATAATTATATACATATATAGATGTACGTAATTATAGTAATATTATGATTTAACTCGATCAATCATAATGATATATAATTATACATATATAAACGGGTGTAATTATAATATTATTAACTTAAATCAATCGTAATTATATATAATTATATATTTACACATACACGGTAGTTAACTTACTTAGGAACGAATCTTCCTAACTTTTTTTTATATATATCATATTCATATCATATATATAGTTCAGGAAATTGTACTTGCAGTCTCTCAACTATTGACCGATATGCAATTTTATTCCCTAACTTTCATCATCTTGCACTAAGGTCATAATTTTCATAATTAATGACTATAAAATATTTTGGGGCATTATAAATGATATTTGTGAAATACGCTAGGTTGCAATATCTGATGAGATTTGACCTTTAACAAAAATGCTAANAAGGAAAAGTTATTGATGTTATGTAAAATATTATTTTATTGAAGAATGTGTGGTTGAAAATGAGTAAAAGAATGATAATGAAAATTTTAATGTGTACCAAATAGGGGCTATATATATACCATATATATACTAATACTATATATATCATTTTCATGTTACATACACATACATATAAATATTGAGTGAATTGCCCAAATAGTCACTGAACTTCCAAATAGTCACTGAACTTTACGCCATGTTTCTAAGAGGTCACTGAACTTTCAAAATCACTCAAATCATCACTAAACTTTGCAAAATGTTTCTACGAGGTCACTGAAATCACATCATTCATCACTGAATTTTGCAAAAGGTTTCCCAGGGATCACTAATTCAGTGATCTCCTAGAAAACTTTTTGCGAAGTTTAGTGATCCCGTAGAAACCTTTTGCAAAGTTTAGTTATAAATGTGGCGATTTTTAAAGTTCAGTGACCTCGTGAATCTTTTTTGCAAAGTTCAGTGATTTTTAAAGTTCAGTAACCATTTGGAAGCATGACTTAAAGTTCAGTGCCTATTTGAGCAATTCACTCTATAAATATTCATATCTTATATATAGTTTAGGAAATTGTATTTGTATTCCCTCAACTATTGGCCAATATGCAATTTTATTCATTAATTTTCATCATCTTGCACTAAGGTCCTAATTTTCATAATTAATGACTATAAAATATTTTGGGGTATTATAAAGAAAGATACATACCATAGTATTTCACTACCAAATTTCAACTCTATACTGCAATGTCATAGTCCGTTTGCAATGTTTTTGTGTTTCCTGCTATCAGGACCTTTCGAAGCTCAACAGGGATCCTGCCAAGGTTATTTACATTAGTGGTCATGCTTTAGAAAGTTGCCTTCAGCCAGAAAATTCTGTTTCAATAAAACCATGGCAAGGCGAAGCAGAAGATACAGCACTTTTAGATCTTATTCCATTCCTTGAATGTAAGCATCCTCTCTGTATGAAATTATTTGTGCGACTAGCCGGATCTAGTTGATGGTCATGTGAGAATTAACACTAAATCTTTCTGATTAAATGTGGACCACTTGTTTGACTGCAGATGTGGCTAAAAACAGACCAGCTGATATTCGAACTGTTCTGGCTTCATACCAGGGTCGTGATATTGCCAAAGAGTTCATTGAACGATCTAAAGAGTATCAAAAGTCAGTTATCTTCTCCATTGCATATTTTATAGTGGATTATCATTTGACATGAGTATAATATTACCTTTTTTCTTTTTTACCTGTTCGTGCTATATATTTTATAGTAGAATATCAGTCAACTTGAGTATATTTTCTTTGGTTCCTGCTTTCCATTTTTACAACAGTTTTCTTATCCATCGAATACCGGACATTGGATTGTTAGAGTAGATATTTTTCTTGCTTTCCATTTTTATGACAGTTTTCTTATCCATCGAATATCTGACAGTGGATTGTCAGAGTAGATTTTCATCTTCTTTGACCGTTCCCACGTTCCATTTCTGATAGCTGCTTTGCTAATAGATACCTCAATGGTACAGGCGCATGCAAGGGCAGAAGCAGCATGGTCGTTTCTGGCAACGTTGAGAGGTGGAATCATCTTGTGGAAATTAGGAGCCTACTTAATATTTATGGATGAAAACTGGTGGACCATGAAATGAATGTCATAAATTGCAAGCCAGTCATGTTCAGCTCTGTCAGTGCTATAACACTATCTCAAAATCCTCTAATTGAATTACATGTTCCGACAATTTTTTATTCTTTCTTTTAACCATTATTATTGTGCTTGCTTACGAATCTTCCCTTTGATCAATGTTAAATACAACTGCTCCGCTGCTAAGATCGGACCAATTTCTTTTGGTGTATTGGATTTTAGTTACAGTTATTGTTTTCTAGTTGTAGCAATTTGTTTTAAAAGGGTGCTGCATCTACTGATCTACATGGGAGCTTCTCCAGAAAATATTAATATCCATGTATCCGTAGAGGCTTGGAAGGTGTGGCCGAGGAATGTTCCTTGGATTGTATCGAAAGAAAGTCTTATTTTGATTTCTGAGAACTCTAGTGGAAAAATAAAAGGACAATGCTAAGAGTACAGGATTTTGAAAAGGGAAAAGCCATTCTGCCAGGGTCATTTTACCAGACGTAAAATGACATGGCAGCCCAGCATCCTCCTTTTGAAAATCCTCTTCTACCGACCACCAGACAATAGGGGGGGTGGGTGGTGGAGTTTTGGCCATTTTTTTAATCACATGGGGTCCATCCATGTGAGTTAAATTTAAAATTCTGTGCCATTTCCTGTAAAAAAAATTCTGTACTTGAGTATTAATCCATAAAAAAATTTGTGCTGATCCGTGCGTTGTCTGTACAACTTTGTACAAAAAATTCTATACAGGGTTGCTAGGCAAAAGATGACACCATGACCTAGAGAGCCTCTTCAACGCTCTCTAGAAGTAGGATTCGATTTTTTTTTTTCCTTCATTATGCCAAAAAAGAAATGAATAAATCAGAGATTACTCTTCCCTGACTCTTCTAGATTCCTCTTAATCAAATATATTCCATGCAGCACTGATTCTTCCTCGTTGTCTGAAAGATTCATAAACATTTTCTTGAAGAGGTTTTAGGTTGGAAATAAGTGGGTTGCTTCCGGAAAATCTCTTCTTAAACTCTCCAAATTGTGAGATTGATGATGATTTCTTCATTAATTTCCAGTACAAACCCATTATTTCCAATCAATCCAAGATCCCAAAAATTACTCCCTTTGAAATCCAGTATTCTCTGTTCTCAGCAGCAGAATCTGAATCCCAAGAACATCATGAACAAATGCAAAAGACCTAAATTTCAGCTGATAAACCCAGTTATCTCTATCCCATCACGTGAACGTTTAAATCAGAACAAGGATAAACCCAAGAAAGATCAAAAGAACGGATTTTTCAAGTTTATTAATCAACAACTGATGGTTTTGTGTGGGTTTGGGTACTTTGTGAATGGTTTTCGATGCTTTCCTTGGTTGGCTCTTAATTACCACTTGGCCCACAATCTCAATATGCAACCATCAACATTGCAGCTTGTGCAGAACTCTGGTAATTTGCCTATGGTGGCCAAACCTTTATATGGGATCTTGTCTGATGCTCTTTATATTGGTGGTGCTCATAGGATCCCCTATGTTTCCATTGGAGGTAAAACTTCACAATTTGTCCATAGTCTTACTTTTTTTTAAAGATTTCTTGCTTTGCTANGGGGGGTGGGTGGTGGAGTTTTGGCCATTTTTTTAATCACATGGGGTCCACCCATGTGAGTTAAATTTAAAATCCTGTGTCATTTCCTGTAAGAAAATTTCTGTACTCGAGTATTAATCCAAAATAAAAACATGCAAGATACATGTTCTTTTAAGGGACGCGTGCATGGGAGAAGCTGAAAGTGTGTGTATATATATATATATATATATATATAACCAACGGCCGTATATTATAAGAAAACACCATTGGATTGGCGAATCTACTGTTTCAACAATCTTGCCCGTCTACATAAGTGTTAAAGTTCCTCTTTGATGGGGGCGTCCTCATCTTTCAGGCAGAATCTCATCTTCCCTTGCACACAGAGTTGACTTAAAAAGGCTGTTAACTTCCTTGGGGAGATGACTATTGCAGGTTCATTGCCCAATCTTCGAGTGCTGAAACTCTTTTAACATTTTGCCTTCCACGGCCCAGAGTGGGAATCAAATGACGAATTTCTTCAACTGAAGAAATCGATCTGGAGCATTGGAGAGCGGATAGAATCCACTTCCCCCTCCTTGAGCGTCTAGTCCTTAAGCAGTGCTACTCTCAGGAAAATTTTGGATCAGCTTTGCACCAACTTCAAA
Source organism: Fraxinus ornus (assembly GCA_903798235.1). Taxonomy (NCBI): domain Eukaryota; kingdom Viridiplantae; phylum Streptophyta; class Magnoliopsida; order Lamiales; family Oleaceae; genus Fraxinus; species Fraxinus ornus. The sequence continues at coordinate 26,732 of CAIGRF010307130.1, read as the reverse complement.
GAACGTGGGATCTTTTGGAAAGAGCTGCTTGGTTAGTCGCATAAAGCGGTCGAGCTGGGAGGTCGATGGTCGTGAAGTACTTAATTTAGAAGTGTATTTTAGGGATAAATAAGTGAATTTTAGTATCTTAGTGATTGAATTTAGAAAAAAAAAAAAATCTTTAATAGGAGGGTATTTTAGGGATAAAAATGTGAATTGTAGTATCTTAGATATGAAGTTAGAAAAAATAAATCTTCAAAATTTAAAACACATTTCCTTTCAAAATCGTTAAGGCACACTCGTTAGGACTGACAGTGGGTCGGTTCGGTTCGATTCAGGTATGGTCGGTTCCAAAATTTTTGGGTATTTAATAAATGGAACCGTCAGGTTCAAATATAATTATGGAACCGTTCGGATTCGGTTCGATTTCGTACCATAATTAATTTTTTTAATATTTACAGCAACACAACATGAATATAACTAATTTCATTTGTAACTTTTACAAATTAACGTAGCACAATTCAAAAATATATAAATAATTAGCTGTCGAATAACATTAATCCAATGCATACAAATACCATAAAGTAGATATTAATATTAAAATGTCGGTGATCCATATCAATAATTCATTTACTTCAAGCAGTCTGTCTTCATAAAGAAAATGAAATATAAATCACCAACTATTTGATTTAATCATCAACTGCTTGAACACAATTATAAAAATAAAATTTGTATAGTTCTTAAATAGATGCATAAATGGGTACCTAATTTAGAAGTGCTGCACCGACACGGCTGTGGAAAATGAATATTGCTTAGGATTTCAGGAGAGATAAATGATCTTAGAATTTTATCTCGTTTGAAAACTTTAAATTTAATGAGGAAATTCAAATAGTCATGTCATATCAATTATTAAGATATAATTATGATGGGGGTCCATATTCTTTCAAAAACTGCAAATGAATCACAAACTCCATTGTTTCTTGTTTTTAAAATGAGTTAATGGGTTTTAAAATGATTTGAGCTTTAAAATTAAAATTATGAAACAATCTGATTTATTTAATTAAGTTGTTAATTTATTTAGAAAAAATAAAATAATTTAATTAATTCAATAGAAAAATAAAAAATTATTTAATTTCGGTTCTTGGTCTAGACTCGAGACTCGACCCAAACCCATCGGTTCTCGATTCGGATATTTAACTTATGAAGAACCGCTCGATTCGATTCGGACTTTTGTCCAGCCCTAACACTCATTGAGTTTTTAACAGACTTATTTAGAATCATCTGGTTAATGGGTTTGGACGGTACTGGCAATCTATCACATAGACATATCAAATATTGCACGACATTTGCCAATTGTATGATTATCGCATTTTATGATTTTGATTGAGCTAGCATTTGCGTGAGCTTCAATTGAATCAATTTATGAGTTATGTTATTCGACCATTTCTACTCATCGACTCTAAAGCCTAATATAATGGTCGACCCGCCACTCATCTCGCCCATGGCTTACTCTTAGGTCAAACTCTAGATGATATATACTATTTTGCGGATGTGCAACAATTATTGTTAAATTATGATCTCAATACTCAATTATTTTTTATCAAAAGATTCAAAACTTCAGGGTGGGTCAACTTATATTTTAGCCAAGTTTTATGGATTAAAATGCTAATTCCGCAAAATGACGACGAGCGACCAAATAAAGGAATAATAATCTGAATATGCCAAAGCGAAGCGACGGAGTTTCAAATTCCCGCCCAGTTCAAGAAGCCGTGCAAATTTAATCCATTTTGACAAAAATTCAAGGACTTGGTACGTTCTTCTTCTTCATTAATTCTCTGAATTTATAGTGTCTGATCGCAATTCCGTATACACTGACTATAATTTCTGTTTACCAGAATTTAGGGTTGGGTTGGAAAAAATGAATTTGGGGGATCTGAATAAGATATGGGAAATCAAGGCCCTAAAACGAAAGCCAAATGAAGAAGAAGCTCGAAAGATTCTGGAGAGAGTCGCCAAACAGGTTCAACCCATTATGCGTAAACACACTTGGAGAGTCAAAGTTCTCTCCGAGTTCTGGTATTTTTTTTTTCTTTTTACCTCTTTTCTTTCAATATTTATTATTTCTGTATATTTTATTGACATCTATAATTCTTTTTTGAATCCGAAATGCTTTAAGAAAAAAAAAAAGTGGAAATTGAGATTTCTCCTCAAAATGTTATTTTGCTTGGTAATTTTTACTATTAACGAGGATTGTGCCATCAACATATAAACTTGCAGTCCAAAAAACTCGGCTCTCCTGGGTCTGAATGTAGGAAAAGGTATACATGTAAAATTGAGGCTTAGGAGACCAAACAGAGATGATCAATTTTACCCATTTAATGAGATTCTAGATACAATGCTCCACGAACTCTGCCACAATGTTCACGGCCCTCACAATGCCAATTTCTACAAGCTCTGGGATGAAATTAGATAGTTATTCGGGTTCTTTCTACTGTAATAGTTAGAATGGAAGCATTATGCTAGAATAATCAAAATATGGGAGCTGAATATGAGTAGTGATATGGCTCTGATGATCTGATCTACTTTTATAGGGACTGAAAATTTAGGAAAGTATCTGTTAAAAATGTGCTTCCATATTGGAAAGTTGTACCCATCACGATTATTGTTTGGATTTCTATTTCACATCATTATAGCTCGCGTTTTTTGTTTCTTGTTCCTTATCTTTTCACTTTCTGATTGCAAGCTACAAGAAATCCTGGACATTCGAGTTTCTAGTTTTCCTAGCGTACTCTGTTTGCATCTTTGGTTTGGTACCCTTCTTTATTTCGTATTAAATTAATGTGATAATGACATGCCTAGGAATGCGAAGACCTCATGAATAAGGGAATAAGTGGAACAGGTGAGGGATTTGATGTTCCTGGAAGGCGTTTGGGAGGATACTCGGCTAAGCCTCCTCTTTCATCTCTTCGCCAAACTGCGTTGTCTGCAGCTGAAAAGCGAGCACGTCTTGGATTGCTGCTTCCTTCTGGACCTAAACGCATTGGTGGAGATAGTTCAATTAAAGCTGCGCTTAGCCCAATGCAAGCTGCTGCAATGGCTGCCGAAAGGAGATTACGGGATAATATTTGGTGTGGCTCAGAGTCTTATGATGTATCTGGAGAAAATGACAGTACTGATTCTTTGCTGAAGCCTTCAGATTTGGGACTTAGTTTTGCAAAGTCAAGTAGTCATGGTGGATTAGGTGGACATGGTATGAACGTGTTATCTCGAAAAAGAAGTCGTGAATCAGACAATGCTTCATCATCCCAGTCATTTGATGGTCACCTAGAATCCAGTTTTATAGATTTGACCAAGGTTACTTCAGAATGTGGTTCCAGTTCTTGTCACGATAAAATGTTGGACGATAATATTTGTAGCATGGACAAGTCATGGATGCAGTCATCAGAAAGTAATCCAAGATCTAATTCTGTGGTTTTATCCGAAGAAGCTTCTACTCCTCAATCCATCTATAGTCACAGATTGTTTCCTGACAAGGATAGTTTCAAAATGTGGGAATGTATGATGTGCACTTTGTTTAACCCGGTGAGTGTTGACCTTTTTAATGTTTATTCATAAATTCTTTTGTATTCTATACCCTTTACATCTACAAGGCAAAACCTTCTCCATTTTCAACTATTATGATTCTCCTGAAAGTTCACCTCTCTGAATTCTGCTTTAAGTTGATGTAGCAGTAGCATTGGATACGGTACCTCTCGAGTTAGATAAAATAATTTCTTCAATCAATCCATTAAGAAAGATAATTTGAATATTTGTAATTGATGAAAAAATAATTCTGAAGCATGAGAATAATTTAGAATTCGTGGAATGTCCATTTCTCATGACTTGTTTACATGAATTTCTGTTGCAATATGATAAACGGTTCTTATATTTGTGGCACCAAGGTGTTCTATGCAATTTTTACTCTTTCTTGCACACTTTCCGAACACGGGAAGCACCCTTAGAAAGACACTGGACAACTTCCAGCCATAATTTGTCTCTGAGTCTCTCAATCTTGATAAGTTTGATTTCACTCTCTACTTCAGATTTTGACCCCGTGTGGCCTCCATTAAATTTATAATACATTTTTCTCTCACTTCTTTTTAGCCACACATTCTCAAAGAAAGAAAAAAAAAAAAAACTATTCCAAAAATTATAACATCAAATAATGAGGGGCCAATTGGGGGCTTTATGTGTCATGTATAATTTACCTCAATTCCATGGATCTGATGACCTGTTTCGTTGATATTGTAGCCACTAGCTCCAATATGTGAGCTCTGTGGAAGCCAAAAACCGAAAGATGAGAATTTGAAAAGTGTCGTCTGGTCATGCAAATTTTGTACCCTGGAGAATAGTGTGAAATTAGAGAAATGTGCGGCATGTGAGGAGTGGAGATATTCTTATGGCCCACCTTTGGCTACTCCGGCACCCAATCTTGGTACTTGAGGTGAATTCAATTTTCTTGGAATGCTTTTATAGATCGTTGTGATTCCTTTTACTGATGCACCCGATGTTGCTCTTAGGTGATTCAGTTCACTGTAGCACTGGAGATTCGAAAGTCCAGATTTTGTTAGATAGGTGTCTGCCTTCACATGCTCGTCCACGAGTTGAGGTCTTCATCTAATGGCTTTGAATTGTATTTCACTGCAAGTATATATCAAGTAATTGGAGAAACCACGTCAATCGCAGGTTAATGAACTTTCCTCCTAGGCTGGATTATCCCGGAATTCAGAGGCCTATCGATATAAACCGCTGGCTTAATATTATCGCTGCCAGATGTTTGTTTGAAAGTTTGATAATATATTGTACTTGGTATTTTGTCAATCAGCTGTTACGAATGAAGCTTCTAAAAGTAGGCGATCCTTAAGAGATATTTTGATATTAGCTTCATCTTCTTCAGAATTGTGTCGTCATCTATATTTTTTGAAAGGATATTGGTAAACAGTATATCTCCTTGAGAGTAAAATGAGGACATTAAGAGGGTGTTTGGTAGAGATTAAAATTGAAAAATTAGTCGTTATTGTTGACTTTTATTAGACGAGTGAGATCCAATAACGATTATATTTTCAATTGTAATTGGATTTTGAGCTCTCTCAAACAGGTTGAAGTATCAATTGTCTTGTCAATTTATTTTTTTGTCTTTTCTTTTTTAGTTCTTTTAAGAAGTAATCGTGTTAATAATCACTGGGGTGGGGTTTGCAACTATTTTAATCATGTCAAGACCAGGGAGATAAAGGTGATAAAAAAAATTGAAAAAAGAGGATGCCAAATAGATTCGACAAGTAAAAAAAATTTTAAAAATGAAAAATAAGTAGATTATTTATACTTTTAACTATTAAATAGTGTTATCCATTTAAATTCATCAATAAATTTGCATCTAAATTTATTTTACATACATGGTTAATTAAGCGAAGCAGGGTTATCAAAGATTTGATTGGAAAGTATTTATAAATAAATAAAAAAATATTGAATAAATAAATGGTACTTACGATGAGTCGGAGGATAAAGCTACTTTGTCAAAAGAACTTAACAGAAAGATTGACATAATCGTATGTGACATTAGATAATTGGATGAAAAAGTCGATAGTATTTTAAACCGTCCTATAATAAAATGTCACGTGCTATTATGTCAAGTTATAAATCAACCTTATGTTGATGTAACATGATATATGAAAAGAAAGTGATTGATCAAAAAAACATTTACATACACGAGATCTTACTTCAAAACCCTAAACATAGGCAATTAGTTGATAATCTCCTTACTCAATCCAAAATAAAATCTCCACCCACCCAACCACAATAAACAAATAAATAAATAATCCAATTTGATATCATGCAGGGTCCCATAGAGCTTCACCCCAAATTGCCCTCCTAAGGAAAATATCATTCTGATAATTTTAACCATTTCCCCTACCCTCACCTCCCCCATCCGTCTTCTGCGGCAGGAATGTAGTTTCAAGCCTCTGCAGCTCTCAGTTTACCTACATTGGCAACCCATCTTTTCTCGTAAGTCTCACACTCTTTCTGGTTGTTGATTGACCTTTTTGCAGTCTAAAAATCAATTGAAACCTTTTCTTTTTGCCTCCTTTTGAACCTCTATCTATATCGCGATAATCACCAGGCTTCTTCAACTATGAAAACGACTTAAAACCCAGTGTTTTTTTGCTTGATTTTGTACTTCCTGATGTTAGCATAGATGCCCATTTCGATTTCTCGACGGTTCATGTTCTTCAGCAGAAGTCTTGGAATATTGATGGGGTTTCCAGTCTCTTGCTCTTCTCCTTGACTTGACTTGATGATATTTTAGCAGATCTTCACAATCATAGGTCTCTTAAGGTTTATTGAATCTCTATCTGTTAGAATTTTAGCTGGAAGTTTTGTAGGCCTAGTCAAATTAACAAAGAGATCATCGCTTTTTTTTTTCCAAGATTGTAGCTTTATAGTTAAATTAGGTTATTTAGGTAGTATCCTTTCGCAATATTGTCTTGGGGACACCTTTAACTTTGTAAATTAGGATTTTCTGGGTACTCTGATGGGTTGTCAAGGCTAATTCCAGTCAAGGGTTCTTTTGTATTTCCAAAATATGGCTGCAACTGAGCACTGCTTTGTAGAGTGGAAAGAGCAATATGTGTCAAAAGAGAGGGGCAATCGTGTGGTACACTACTTCTTGAAGGATAATTCAGGGGAGTCTATTCTTGCTGTCGTGGGAACTGAGAGGAGTGTTAGACACATGTTTTATGTTGTTTCTGAGGAGTTTTTGAATGCCCATGGGGCCAAGAACTCGGTTCATGCCGGTTTCAGATGGAGATCAAGGAGAGAGGTTGTGAACTGGCTCACTTCTATGCTGTCAAAGCAGCATATGCAAGCCGATTGCCCAGGTATGTTTTCTATTTCCTTGTGTCTTCACACTAGTGAATTATAAGAGTGCTTCTACTGTTAGATTCAAATGATTTGACTGCGGTGAATGTGGTGGAAGATTGGAGGGTTTACTTCCTTTTTTGTCTTTTATCGATCAAACTTATGTTTCTTGCAATTGTTGTGAAATTTTACTTCTTCAGGTCTCTATTTTGGAAAAGACCACCTCTTACTTTTCCATTATGAATTTAATGGGGAATTCGAAGGTTGAATTAGTTGAATGTTTTGCTTGATTTGTGATCTTTTAATGATAAAAACGTAGTTGCTATGATAATCATTTCTGAACTTTACTTTGGTTTGATAATTTCTTCAAGGAACCATTTCTTTTTCTTTTCAAAATTGTTATCCGTGACTTTAACTGCATGATTTTATGTTCTAAATAGTCTCATTGCAATTTCACCTTCCACACTGAGTATCCCAATTACAATCTTTCTTGCATCGTTGATCAATTTGAATTTTGGATGATTTAGTTGGCCCTTGTGTTTCCATTAAAAGATGTTGGGTTCCATTCGGGTGTAACATTGAATTATTAGTCTAGAATGCTTAGGAATATGAAAATAGAAGGTGATTTTCTGGATGTGCTTATATGGAGATCGGTGGGTCTGTATCTGATGGAGTTTCATTTATTATAATTTCATGGACTAAAATTTATATATTTCTTTTCTCTGTTCTATTATTTAGGTCTTTTTGTTCTAAAGTTAAGTGAACTGTATAATGCTTCTGGCTATTTTGTACCATAACGTTAAGATTGCAGTGCATTTTAAAGTGTACCTAGAGTGGAATTATTATCGCTATGAGAAACCTACTCTTATGATAAAGATAAGTTGGTATCTCAAAGAGTTGGAGGGAAACTGACCTCTACTGTGTTTACTTTTTTCCGTTTTCTCTAACATTATATGGAGTGTTCTATTTTAGTTTTGTTGTTGCTGTTAGGATGTTAGGTGTAATAATTAGGATGTTAGGTCAACATCTGCTTGTTGTCATGGCATCTCGTACTTGATGATTTCCTTCTTAAACAGCATTCAAGGGTACAACTAGATTAGAAGATACATGATTATGATCTTGCCCTTATTTATTGCTCACTTTAAAACTTGGAAAAAATAATGATCTGTTAACACTGTTCTGACCCATTTTTTATGGTTCCAATGTCTGTTTAGTATCCTGATTGCAAAATTCAGCATACGATATCTGATTCCTGTTTGACTTCATACCTTGCTCACATAAATTCGATTTTTCGGTATTCAGTATATTTCTTGAAATTGAGTTGCATTTTCATAGCTGATAATCCTGATCATCTATTCATTGAAAAGTTTTTCTATTCATCTAAAATTTGGCATGTTATATTCATCTACACCCCTTTAAATGCCTGCCAAACCCATGGCGCTGTAAAATTTGGCATGTTATATATGTGAAGAAATGTTAATAAAAAATCAGTTGAAAATTTAGCATCTTATTATCCTTCATTCCTTCTGAATGGACAGTGTCACCAAAAGAGAATTCTGCTCCCAAAATCAATGCTCGACACACCCATATGCCAGCCCAAAAGGGCCGTGTAGCAAGGAATTTGGAAGCTCATAATTTAAAAATAGCATGGTCGGGTGTATCATGGACCTGTGGTAAACAGCTCAAGCACTACCCAGAATTTTACAGGAATGGGATTACGATACCGGTATGCTTCTACTAGTATATCAGTACTAAAAAATAGAATGTATTGGAGGAAGTCTTCAAACTGTGCATGTATCAAAATGTAACACAAGGTTTTTCTTGATGTCAATCATTGCTTAGCTAGGAAACACAAACATGCTTCTGTTTCCGTCTGATACATTCATACACTAGGTAGCATGTCCATTTTTTAAACTGCGGACACATTCCTGACATGACTGACGACCCTAAATGCCGTAAAACTGATGCCGACATGCCGTGACTGGTTAAAAGTAATCATAAAAAAGGGGAACTAACCTAGTTTATCTTCATTCTACATTTCCGAAACCTTAGCTTTGTTTCATAAGCATTTGTGATCCGGCATCTTTGTTGGTTGTCGCCGTCTCTTTTATTATCATCAGCTCAAGAAAAAAATTTGAAACCTTTCTTTTATTTTGACTTGTCAAACCCTAGCTTTCTTTTATTTTTGAACAGCAAGACCCTTTTTTCCTTAATAAAATTCTTGTCAGTTTGGAAAAAACAAATCAGCATTTTTACCCATTGAATAACCGTTGAGCTTTTACATTGAATAAAACAATTGGGCTTTTTAACCATTGAATAATATGTGCCTTATTAAGCAGTGAATAAAGCAATTGGCCTTTTTTATCCATAAAGCATTTGCCATGAACTTTTTAACCATTAAATTACAGACCCATGACCTCAATTAAAATTGGAAGAACACACATCTGTCTTTCCAGAATATAAAATTAATAGTTTGATGCAGCAAAAAAATAAAAAATATCGATGCAACAAGTATTCAATGTTTTATCTGTTTTACACTATAAAATAACAAAATAAATAAATAAATTTAATGCTATTTTAATCAATGTGTTAGATACATGTCATGTCGGTGCTTTTTGTAAAAACCGCGTCTTTGTCATGTCATGTTCGACCAGTGTCTCCTTGTTGGTTCTTCCTACTTTCTGTGTAGAAGATCTAGTTGAAAGAGGAAATGGGATATGTAGAGTAAGCTCTGTGCAAATATATGGTTGAAATGGCCCCTTTTAAATTTTGCATTTACATCTATCCTGTAAACACTCATCAATTTGAATTATCTTCACTTCCATTGATGTTCTAGTAGTCCATATGTGTAGGCTCAGAACTGAGCACTTGTGCTTCTCATTCTAAAATTGAGATATGAGTACAAAGATGCAAGCTTGATTTTTTTTTTTTCCATATTTGCCTCTGTGAACTTTCTTTCGCCACGCTTAAATGTAATTTCCCTGGTATTTTTGCAGTTGTATTTTACCATTTTTTGTCTTTTAATAATCAGTGATGATGGCTTTGCGAATCTTAAACTTTCTTTCAATTTTTATTTTTATTTTCTCACCCTTCCTTTTCAGGTACATTCATTTGTCTTTGTAATGGCTGAGAAAGAAAACCGTTATATCGCCTATTTGGAAGATATGTATGAAGATAGAAAGTTCCAGAAAAAGGTCAAAGTGAGATGGTTTCACCATAATAGAGAAGTCAGAGGCACTGTTTCTTTACAGAATCCTCATCCTAAAGAAGTTTTCTTCACTCCGTATGTACAAGTTATCAGTGCAGAATGTGTTGATGGTCCAGCAATAGTCTTAACTCGTGAACATTACGAGAAATGCTTGGCTGTTTTTCCCCAGGATTTGGTAGGAAAAGTACATTTTTGCTTCAGACAATTTAAGAGCAATAGAGTAAAGCCTTTCATGCTAAGTAAGTTGCGTGGATACTTTGATCAATCCTTCTTCTCGTGTTTTAGTCCTGATTTTTTCGAGGACGAAGAGTTCAGCTCTGAAGATGATGTTAGAGTGGGAGTTAAAAGGGGCAGAACGTGCAGAGAGCATCAGAAGGCAGCACATGAACTATCATACAAGAAATTGAAGTATGGTCTGCTGGGTAGGAAACCAAATTTTTTCAAGCATGTAGAAGGCCATGTTTGGAATACTCCGACTTTTAAGGTCAATGACAAGATTGAGTTTCTTTGCCAAGATAGTGGTATTCGAGGTTGCTGGTTCAGGTGCACGGTTTTAGAGGTTTCTGGGAAGCAGATGAAAATTCAATATGATGATGTAAAAGATGAAGATAGTTGCAGCAATCTTGAGGTATGAGTAGGCGCGCCTATATCTCCATAAATTTCGTCAAATAGGTTTCGACCACCTATATCTTATGTTTTACCAGCTCACCACAGGCTTTATAAAGTATATAGATGAATCGTGGGTTGAATTCACTAGTCTTTTGAAACTATAATCTAGGCTTAATTTAATCACTTAGGACTTGGAGTGTACCCCTATAGAGGATTAAAATTTGAGGAACTTTCCTCCGTTTTCAGACTTTAGAGTGAGAAAATGAATTCTATCCACTACTTTTGGGTTTGTAAATAATAGGCATTGTTTTACTTTTTCTTTGACAGATATACCCTTCTCTGTATGAAAGTGTTCCCCCTTCATTTTTGCATGAATTAGTTTGAAAAATTTCCGTCAAATTTTTTTTTTTGGAATCTGGTCTTAACTAAAGTACCAATAGTTTTGTCTGGAGGTTACCTGTGGCATCAGATTATAGTTTTCCAAGATAAAAATTTCAACTTGATAATGAGGAGGTTCCAACCACCAAACATACTTTGGTAAGAGTTATGAAATATGTCATTTAACTTGCCGGTTAACATTCACTTATATATGTTTTGTAAGATCATGTTTGGTTAAGCCAAAATTAGAAGTAAAGTTGCTTAAAGTAGCTTTTATGCTTGGCCAAACATGTTTGTAGCTTTAAAAAGTTAGTTGTAACTTACTATTTTTTGCCTAACATATTTGTCTTCTCTTTGAATCTCACTTCGTTTTAGACTGTTAGTACAAAAACTGGCTATTTTAAAGCATCCACTTACCTACCTCTTTGAAAGGACGTGTACTTCGTTTTTAGGCTTGGTCCAAACATGCTCCAAATCTGCATATTGTGGAAGCATTTTATTGATCACAGAGACAACTGGCCAGTTTTTAATTTATTAAATTCTCTCTTGAATGGAACTCTATTTTGATGTATTCTTTAACTTGCAGGAATGGATCCCAGCATATAGACTGGCCAGGCCTGATAAACTGGGAATGAGACATCCTGGTCGTCCAACAATCAGGCCTGCCCATCCTTGTTATCAGGGGAGCCGCGCTTTCGAGGTTGGAGCTCCAGTTGATGCCTGGTGGAGTGATGGTTGGTGGGAAGGGGTTATATCAGGCACTTGTGATTGTGAAAATGGAAATTATCAAGTTTATATTCCAGGTTCGACTTCATTTATTTCTTTTTATTCTTTTAATATTCTTTCTTTTTACCCCCTTTCTGATATCTAGATTAATTTTCTCTGCCCCCCGCCCCAAATAAACACACACCGTGCAAGATAGGACAAGGGAAAAAAATGTTGTCTATAGTCTATACAGCATGTTGTTTCTGATGTCATCTTATCTTTTCTATTTATTTTCCCATTTGGTTGAATCAGGTGAAGATTTAGTTTTGAACATAGAGGAAAAGAGCATCAGAGTTTCTAGAGATTGGATTGGTGAACGATGGGTGGATATTAAGCCAAATTCTAACATTCTCTCTCACATATCCACAAGAAGCATAGATGTCAAGCTTTTAGCATCACCAGCTATTGTCAAGGAAACCAAATCCGACAATTCTCGTACTTCATGTCATAAAGTTCTTACCAACGTCAAACTTAGTGTAGTGGAAGAGGGGATCCATGATTTAGGAGGCACGACACCGGCCACTAACATTCTGAAAGATGACTGCTGGAACGATAACAAGTACCAAATGCTTACAATTCAAGAAAAGGAAAATAACATTGATCATGTCAATGAAGAAGATGAGAAGAACAATGCTGACTATAACCTTAGTGATGCTAATATTGCTGACAAATCCTGTAATGCTGATGACAATGATGATAATGCTGATGGCTGCAAAGAGGACAATTTAGCGGAACTCAAGATTGCTGAGCCTAAATATGAAGCTGAAGCAGAAGCAGAAGCAAATGAGGTCATAACATAGAATGGTCCATACATACGATGTTGTCTCATCCCTTACATAGTACCAAGAATTGGAAATGGTGGTAGAGTTTAATCTTGATATTAGGATAGCTGTACAAAAGCTATGTAATGGAAGATTGTAATGCATTTTAGTCAATTAGCCATTGCCCATGTAAAGAGACGACCCTTGGATTTGAATCTCAGTGCTGACAAGGTCTCTCCTCCATTACTTAGGTTTGTAGCCTTTTACTGTGATGCTGTGTACTATATATATTGGTCCTGTAAGACTTGTTCTTGAATGAACTTAATATTACTTTTATAATTGTTCTTATCGCTAGCCTGTTTTGTGAAATACTGTGCTCGTATGGAACAAGGATTTAATTTCTTTTTCTTCTTTAGTATTGTTCAATACTATTCTATTTTACAGGGACAAAGAATCCAATTGTCCAAATCATGATTTTTATTTATTTGGTATTTAAACTTTGTCCTTCAGCTTCTTAATAGTTTCTCATAAAATCAAATGCTTGGTGTATATGTTTTAAAATTTTAAACTTACTTCTCGATAAATGAAGAAAAAGAAAAATAAAAACGTCAACTTTGTGGATTAAGCCTAATTGAGAATTTGCTGAGCTTCGGCTCCTCTCAATACACCCCAAGAGTGACTTTTGAATAACACAGAAAATCGTTGAAAATTTTGTGAGTTCAAAACCGAAATGAATTGTATATCTTATTCTTCATCATCGTTCTCGCACCAACACTTTTTCTACAATGCAATTTTTCCAACACTTCTTTGAAAACCCAGCTCTCTTCTCTCTTTGACTTGTTCAAAACTACAGAATCCGAAATCCCCACGACAGTCAATTTCTAGAACTTTCGCTGCTTCTGAAGTTTTGGAATCTGATGTTAACACAATAACACTGCTATTAGCCTAGTGGTTCTTATTTTTCTGCGTTTTATTAAGGCTTAAATCCACCAATGACCATCTAACTTTATGCTTGGTGTCATCACGTCCACCCAATTTGATTTCATTTCATCATGACCACCTAACTTCTTTTTACTATTTTCATTAATTTTAAAATGAAAATGTTTAAAATTTCAAAACTAAGATAAAATGTTTAAAATTTCAAAAATCAAATATTTATTAAATTTTATTTATGAAATAATTAATTCAAAATATATTTTTATTGATTAAATATATTAAAGTCACAATTTCATATAATTTGGTCACAAATTCTCTAATTAATTGATTATAATTTTTTTTTCTCGATTACAATTCAAAAAATTTATAAGTCACAAATTATTTTTCGATTACAAATCAAAAAATTTATAAGTTATAATTTATTTCTCGACCACAAATCAAATTTTTTTTGTATGTCACAATTTATCATCAATTACAAAATCAAAATGTTCATATGTTACAATTCATTTATTGGTCACAATTTTTAAATTTTATAGGTCAAGTTATTTAAGGGTCACAAATTATAAATTAATTTCTCACAAATTATTTCTCACTCAAATTATTTCTCAGCCACAATCACATTTTTAGGTCATATATTTATATATTGGTCATAAATTACTAAATTGGTTACATTCAACCAATTTATTGACCACAAACGCTTTTGGTCCCATTCCACCGTCGTCACCACCAACACAACGACGCTGTCACCTACACCACAATATAACCACCTTATCACTGCCAACAATGCTAGATTCACCACCACACCAGTGCCAAAGTCCACCTACATTACCGTCAGATCCTTTGCACTACCGCCAACAAAAAAAACACCCCAAAAACTAACAAAATCTGATTGCCTCCGCTAACGCCACCACCACATGAATCGCTGCCTCCAGTGCCACCATCACCGTCAATACCTCACCATAACCGCCAGTAGTACTACCACCCTCACCCTCACCCTCACCCTCACCATCACTTTAAAATCACCAAAACATGAAAACCACTACCACCCATCCAACCTAAAAAAAAACCCACCAACGCAATTTGAGTCGCTATAACCACAATCTGTGTCATCACCATCGCAATCTACACCGCTACAACCATGATCTGCAGAGCCTCCGATGGCGCTCACAGTGAAAGAATGGCTTTACCCGAGATCTGTAGAGCTTCTGGCAATCTGGGACGTTGCGGCGTGATTTGCAATCAAGAAATGGCTTCATCGACGATGCTCACAGCGAAGATGATAGAAAGATTGTCTCCGATAGCGTCGCTCTCCGACGGAGTGTATAGAGGAAGATGAGAGAGAAAGGGTGATATATAGAGAGGAATGAAGATAAATTTAGGGTTTGTGAGTGAGGTTGGTGGATCGGATATGTTCATTAATTTAATTTTATAATATTATTATTAATATTTAAATTTTTAATTATATCTGATTTTGAAAATAAAAACTTGTATCTCTTAATTATGAATTAAGATATTTAAAAAAATTAGTCCTTGTAATTTTTACTATATATATAGATTGGGCCCAAACTAGGTCTACTTTATTAGCCTATGGTTGGTATAAATTAATTTAGGGATAATTGCAGTAGTGGTCCCAAACCTATCACTTTTTTACAAACTTTACCTTAATCTCACTTTGTACCATCCACGGTCCCAAATGTTTCAAAAATTAGCATATGGAGTCCAAACGGATGATTTATATTAGTTTGACCGTAGTTGACTTAATAAATTGATTTTGATCAATTTTAAAAGGGGTAAAATGGTAACTTTGAATTAAAATTAATTAAAAAACGAAAAAGGAA
>CAIGRF010307116.1:0-16996 GCA_903798235.1 Fraxinus ornus | reverse complement strand
TCCCCGCCCCACCAACCCATCGGGGCGGGCCCCGACGGGGCGGGTTTTTTTTGCCATCTCTACACAATGGCCATCACCACCGCCTTCTACACAGCCATCACCACCACAATAGAGCCTTCTATTTCTTTCTTCCAGTGTTCTGGGTACAATTTCTTAAACAAGATTAAGACCATGTTTGATTGTGCAAAATTTTTCATGGAAAATGGAAAAAAAATTTCAACTTTCACTTTTGCCTTATTTGATAAACTTTTTTTTTCATGTAATTTATTTTCTTGGTTTGGCTCACATACTCATGTTTTCCTTGGTTTTGTGGAAAACCAATTTTCACCAAAATGATTTTCATGCAAAATAAAGTCAAATGAATGGTATTCGATATGATAAAAAAAAAAATTTAATTTTTTAAATTTTTGGCAATTTGAACAAATTTTAGACATAATGGTAAAAAAAAAATTATCACTAAAATGGACAATTTCCATAAAAACGAAGTCAAACAGACACCAAACTCTCTACATTTTTCAGATGGAAAATTATACCAATCAAACACAATTAATTACAATTCTCAGTAAAATAAATTTTAGGCAATTCAATTCTCTGTAATTCATTTTCTTTTCATCAAAATTTCACATTTGCAATCAAACGGACCCTAAAACTTGTATTGCTGATGAAGTGCACTCAACATGCCTGCATCAAAATCACCTTAGTCTAGCGCTAGCCCTAGACTAAATTGTGTTCGTCAAAGGGAAAAGACAAATGAGACCATTCTCAAAATTAATTATCTCAAAGAAATGATTATTGGAAGCACCCCATATGTCACCAGCTGTACAATAACTAGTGTGTCGGTCAAAGATGGCAAAACAGAAAAGCCCACTAATTGAATCAAACTCATGCTCAATAACAATGTCGGAAAAAATACCGTACGATTGAGAATATGTGACAGAATATAGCACAATTAGTAAATGGAAATTTTTTCAACCAATGGGGATTTGCTTATGGAACATATAGAATCAGATCAAAATGGAAAATACTGTCGAGAATCCAATAAATGAAATGATAGCCTAACGTTTGAAGACAAAGAAGTTCACAAATTTTGATTTCGGGCGGCTAGACGCCGAATAAGAGAGAGAAAGAGAGTGGAAATGAATTTTAGAGGTTGGAGATGGTGGGGTGGATTAGTTTAATTTTATGAAATTATTATTAATATTTAAAATTTTAATTGTTGTCTGATTTCTGGAAAAAAAAAACTTGTAAATTTTAATTTTGTATTGAGAAATTTAAAATTCTGTTATGTAATTTCCACTTACCAACGCCATATTTCTGATTGGAAAATGAATTTATGTAGGCCCAATCCTTCATGGTTTCATGAAACCATGAAATGAACATACCATCCTTTGTTTCATCCGTCATCTTTTCAACAAGTTTATCGATGTTGGGCTGCGATGTCAATTTACAGCCTAATTGTCGCAATGATGATTTGGGCTTGGCCCACAATCTATAACCATTGCCTGACAAAAATACGAACGATGAAGCCCAAACCCGGATCAAATACTTGAGTTATAGCTCGTTTGGTAGTGATTAAAATTCATATTTTAATTTTAGTCAAAAGTCGACAATCAATTTTAATCACTATTTCACGGGTCTCACAACTTTTCAACTACAAATTTCATCAACTTCTATTAAAAAATTGGCGAGGACCATTAAATCTTGATGGGAATTAATGGTTGGTAATTGGAGTAGTAATAGTCTCCTTTGTTACCCTAATCTTCATTCTATTAATCTGATTTCTAGTGTGGTCGTTGCTAGAGTACTTTCCTCTCTTCTTTGACTTCTCTTTTCAGTCTCCAACTTCTGGTTGGAAGATTCTTGATTCTTGTTTGAGATACATATATATTTGTGAATGTTTTTAAAATAGAGCGTTGTTATGTGAAATCGAGTTTCTACTTCATAGAAGCAACTATGATATGTTCTTTTTGGGTTAGATATGTGATGTTTTGATGCCAGTGGTGAAATATTGAGAGTTCATGAAGTTTTCTCTTGAATTTATTGTGTTCTGAATTTTTATAGCTCTTGATTTGTAATAATAATCAAGGTCGACCCTGTAGCAAAGTCAATTAAGCAATGACCTAGTAAGGATGACAAAAAAAACTTGACAAATTCGATATTCTAGGGGCACCGCCCCGAACAGGACGAGGATAACCTGCTTAATCGGGTTTTCAGGGCGGGGACAGGTAACGAGTGCCCCGTCCCGTTTTTTAGAATTCAATACAGGGTAGTAAACGGGGCAAGGGCCCCGCCCCGTTGCCATCCCTAAAAAAAATAAAAATACACCAGGCCCAATTAAATTACTAATTAGTAATTAGTAAAACAAATAAATTCATTTCTTAAAATATCGTTTAACTTTAATTTTTTTTTTTTTTTATTGATTTTAACTTAGTTCAACTTATTTAAACTAACTTTTTTCTCGAACTTAATATACATGAATAATTATGAACTACCAAATGAGCTCAATATAGTTATGGTAATATGGTCGAAATTGTAAACTAATATTATCCATCAAGCAGTTTACTTTAACGTGTTATAACTCGAACTTGGTTTATTCAAATGAATTTTTTCTTGAGTCCTTAATGTACCATTTAATATGATTTTCAAAATGAGGTCAATATTGATAGGGTTAATTCTCGATCCTCCAATAATTATACATTTAGTTCAAATTTATTATTGATATCAAAACTGATTTTTTACTCTAATCCATCAAGATCTCGAAGTTATTAAAAGATTCCCAAATCAAAATCATTAAAATCTAGTGATCTTTTTAATCATTAAATAATCTTAACTCGTCATATTATCGTCTATAAATCATTCTCAATATTTATAATTTAGTCCCTAAATTTTACACTATGTACTTAGAGCCCATCTCGATTTTAAGCTTGAAAATCACTATTCTCCTTATGAGTCATCCTTATGGTTATTAAAACTTTCTCATGATTTTTACTTATAGTTTTTAAAATTTATAGAATTCGTTGAATTACACATTACTCGTGTTTTCATAATTAATAATTTCTGAAAATTATTATTTATATTTTGAAAATATAATAAATAATGTGATGATAAAGGTCGAACCGTAGAAGCTTTCGATTAATGAAGTGATTTGTTACATGCATTTTTTTTCTTCGAATGAAATCCATGAGAAAACCTTGGCATAAGCAAATGATGCAAAACTCGAGGACAATTCTTAATGTAAACGTGGACCATATGAAGAAGCAATGTCAAAGTATGAGGTCCCATTTCAAGTTGCAACAAAATGACAATAATCTTGGAATTGGATTGGTCAAATGACCAAGATAGGTGAACCATAATTCGGGTTAAACCATTAACAAATGAAAAGCGTGAAAGTATGAAGAAAGCAAATCAAATTGACTCAACGTAAATATTTAAACCAGAAAAAAAAAAAAAAAATTGGTTGGACGAGCAGCTCAATGTAGACCGGCGAATTCAAAATTTGCAAGTTTAACCCAAATGAAATTAATCGTTTTGTGCTCTAACGCCATAAGAAATTTAGAGTGTGTTTGATTGACTTTATTTTTTTGCCCATATTTTTATTTTTGGAGTGTTTGATTGACAATTTCTTCCATGAAAAATACCTTTCAACTTTTAATCATGTAGCCATATTTTTCTAAAAAACAAGAAAAACATTTTCTTTAAGAATGAGTGGTTTGTATTTCCCATGTAATTCACTATGGCTTTCTCTCTCTTATTTATCCAGCGTTTTTCATTTACATACTAATAAAAAATGAACAAGTATAATATTTTTTAGGTTGAAGATTAAATCAATCAAATATATTTAATTAATAATTTTTCGTTTTAGGCAATTGAATTGCCTAATTTTTTTTATTTTTTTTTCATACTCATAATCAAAGAATAATGAAAAATCAAAAGGGATATATTATTTCCAAGCTTACTGTACTTTTTTTTTTCTTTTCTTTTTAGGCCAATGGGCCTAAAGTTGAACTGTTGAAACTTTTAAAAATGAAGAAAACTCTTTGAGATTGCTCCAATGTTTAAAACACTCTATTTTAATGTTATAAAATATTTCCATCTCTGGCAAATGCTTTAAGGTAAATTAGAATAACGGCCCAAAAGAATTTACTATTTGCATTGATATCCCCTTATTTTCTAAAAATTACTAAAACATCTATTTCCCTAAATGACTCCTTCATTAACCCTTGTCATTCACCAATGGTCAACAAATTCTTCAATAAATTTGCTTTTGCCTCGAACGGTCTTTGTAAGTAACTTTTAGGGAATTTTATCTATTTCTCGTATTAGTCATCAAATGCGATTACAATGCATTAATGATTTCATGAGTTATTTTTCTAAATTCAACTCATTTTTAAACTCTCTCTTGAGCTACATACTTATCCAGCATGTGCTTTCGAGGGTTCCACTCATTAAAACACGTTGCTTGTGATTGTAGCCATGTCCTCGAAAAGGGAGATGGGAGGAATAGTCCATTCCCTTTTGGTTCTTCTGAACTAGGTTTCAAATTGTAAGAACTATCAAATTTAGCTCAAGATTTTCATTACATCGTCCAATATATAAGGATTTGGAATCCTATTTTCAGTTGGGAACCATTTTTTATCACTAAAAAGCATCTCGAGACATAAAAAGATTGGGAGTGTATACAAGACGAGAAAGAGTTTTACATTATTTTCAATAGAAAAATCATATTTAATCGTCAAATGGAAATAATTCATATAAAACCCGATAAGGCCACATAATTTAATTTACTAGTCGAGACCATGATGAAGAAAAAAGAAACATATTGTAGGTGAAATCGTAGTTTGCTCAATAGGTTAAGGACCATGTACATTTTTTCCTATAATTAACAGCATAAACTTCAATGTCACTCTTCAATCTTCATTAGTCAGCCTCTATAATCAAATCCTACTAAGCACATAAATGTTGATTACTGGCAGTAATAAATATAATTTCAACCCAAATCTCGAAGTTCATAGTTGAATTGAACAGTGCAATTTCTCTTTGGAGGGAGAGATTTGGAGAAATTGACAAAAACACGAAAATACAAATTCACATTTTTTTTTTTATATACATGTACAAGAATCTGATTGATCTCTATCCGGGCGTTGAATTGTACGCTCATATTCAATTTTGACGCTGCATTGTAATTTTTATTCAACACCTTGTGGCCTATTTTCCTTCCGCCCTGATCATTGATGATTGAGTTGCACGTGTGTAATCGGAAATTTCGAGGAATCGTCGTTTTTGAGGAATATTGGTTCAGAAGGGCTGAAATTTCTTGGTTTTGTTTGTAAATCAATTTTGATGAGTCTTTTTGGGTGTTGTTGACGAGTGAATTATTTTTGGAGTTCAGAAAATGAGCACTCAAAGACAATCGGTGCGCGTCCGTGACCTCGTGGAGGAAGCTAAGAAGCGGAGTGTTTTTTTCATCATATGCCTTGTTGGACTGTCCTATCTCATGTCCTGTAAGTGATTCATTGTCTGTCCAATATTTTCTATTTTATTGCTACTTTCTATGGAGATTATGATTCTTCTGTAGCCTTTTTTTTCTCTTGAAAATTAGAAGATTGAGCATTGCATTTGAATGATACTATGAACTGAGGAGATTTTAGCACCTGTTTTCACTTGGCATAGAGTTTGAAGCATTGTGAGGTTAAAATTTGTTGAGTTTATGGAGCTTTATATTGCACCAATGTAAAGTTTCGTCTACAATTAGGAATTTAGCAAGTCAATATCAAAATAATTTGTTAGCTTGTGAGTGATGCTATTCAGTACAAGAGGTTAGTAGAGGGAGTAAACCAAAATTAGCATGGCCATATGTGATTGCGAGATTGCATGGATCTTCCATTAAATTTAGTGATAGACTAAACATAATGGTGGAAAAAGATTCATACAACGGACCCAAATTTAAGGAATAGATTTGATGTTGGACGTCATCTTACTACTATTCTGAATTCCTTGTCCCAAGATGTTTTCTCTTAAAATAGTGTTTGGAATCTATATTTTTTCATGGTATGGGTTTATTTTTGTGCACGTGGGAAAAATTGTATCAACTTTGAAAAATTAATGCAGGTGATCGTTGCATAATATCCGTTTTATTTATGTATTTATGTTCTCCTCTTGTTAAAATAACTAATAACTTATTTCAAAATAAGCATCAAGGCAATCATTAAACTAAAGTGTCAAGTGATTGAATTCAAAAGGGACAATCAGTTGTAACATCTTGATACAAATTATATACACTAAATCCCTAATATGGAAATATTGGATTTGTTATGCAAATTGTACGGATGGGAAGATTTGCTCTGTAGTTACTGACTTTGCTTTGCTAACATTTTGCACACCAATATTCAGTTGATTTCGAATATACATTATTATGTTATTCAAGTAGTAATAATAGATATATTACCAATTGGTTTTCTGTTAATAAGCATAATTAGGATTTTGGATTAATATTCTTCTATTTCCACATTTATCATTTCTAGTTTCTTTTTTGGTGCTATTTTTGGCTTCTTCTCATCCAAGTAAATGTTAACTTATAAATGTGTTTAGTATTTTCCATGTGTATTCATACCATAACTCAGTGATGTCACTACTAAATGCCAACTATTACTAATGGAAACATGGGATAAGCGTCTTAGTACTGTTCTGCATGCAATCTTAGAAACAGAAATATGCACTCTTTGCATTTTAGGCTCAAAGCGGGACCTTTTTGTAATACTAATTGTCATATACAGTTTACTCACAGTTAAACCCCATCATCCCATGTATATCTGTATTTGACTTTTTAGTCTTTATCTTCTGTTTCTGCTCCTTAACCCCCCCGCCCACCAGGCACCAACCTTTGAGTGTTTATCTTACTCTTTTCTCTCTTCCCAGTGACAAGCTCATCGGTTTTAATCAACTTGCCTGCTGCTGCATTTTTAATAATAACACTTCGCTACTTATCTCTGGATTTGGATATGCGGAGGAAAACAACATCCTACAAAGGAAAATCAATATCTGCAAACTATTCTTCCGAGAGAAAACCTTTTGAGGATCCTCAAGTTATTGCTGAGAAGTCTGATTGGAAGCTGAAAGTGAATTCCCCTGTTGTTGAAGATGCAATTGACCAGTTCACTAGACATATTGTCTCAGAGTGGGTAACAAATCTCTGGTACTCTCGCATAACTCCTGATAAAAAAGGTCCAGAGGAGCTTGTGCAGATCATAAATGGTGTAATTGGGGAAATTTCACGTCGTATGAGAAATGTTAATCTCATAGATCTTTTAACAAGGTTTTATTTACAGAGATTTTACTGATCAAAATTTTATTCTCTGAGATATCTTGTGGCAGGTACTTAATGGAAGTACCTTGCTTGGTGTGGTGCAGGGATCTTATTAATGTAGTATGCAATCAGTTGGAGCTTTTTCGTGCAGCTAAGACAAAGATTGAGAAACAACAATCGAGAGGTTTAAGTATTGAAGAGAGAGACGTTGAATTAAAATTGGTGCTGGCTGCAGAGAACAAATTACACCCTGCTTTATTTTCTGCTGAAGCTGAGCACAGGGTTATTATTTATTTATTTATGTCCTCTTTGTTGCACTTCGTAATTTATAGCTTCTTAATGAAACAAGGTTAATGTGGTTAACAATTTTTTGTTCTGAATACTTGTTAGGTTCTCCAGCATGTTATGGATGGCCTCATTATGTTTACATTCAAGCCAGAGGATCTGCAGTGCTCCTTATTTCATTATATTGTTCGGGAACTACTTGCCTGTACCATAATGAGACCAGTGATAAATTTAGCTAGCCCAAGGTAAGGATACATTTCATTCTACTTTTTAAAACTGCCATGCTTTTGTTCTTTATATGTTACCAAATTTGGTGTCAGGTTTATTAATGAGAGGATTGAATCTCTAGTTCTTTCAAGAAGCAAGACTGATAAAGGAAGTAAGGCGATGCACGTGACATCACTAACAAAGCCAAATGAATCGTCAAAGATATCATCTGATTTTTCTCAATTGGGAGATCCTTCCATCAAGGGTCTTGAACTTGTAGATTTGAAGAAGGACCAGTCTAAAAGTGAAGTTGAGATTCCTGCTTCAGCTAATATGAACGCAAAACTTCTTTCCAAAGATCCATTACTCTCCCTTGATACACAATCCACTCGGTCTTGGAGTTCTTTACCAGAAACAAACAATGGTGAGGGAAGAGGGTCACAACAACACCACTCTGGTGGAGAATGGGGAGACATGCTAGATGTGGTTTCCCGCAAAAAAACTGAGGCCCTGGCTCCAGAAAATTTTGATAATATGTGGACAAAAGGAAGAAATTATAAAAGGGAGGAAGGTGCAAATCAGCTGGCTGATCCTAAGAAACACAGTTCTTCAGTGGGGGTATCTAATTCAGTGGAGCAGTCAAAAGTGCTTAGTGGACAGAAGAAAAAGGAATTAGAAACTAAGGATTTGTTTTTTGAGAAAGATGTTTCTAATTCTATTTCTGAACGAAATAAACTCCCTGGGGCAGATAATATGATCATGCATGATAATTTGAAAAACCAAAGTAGCACAGCTAGTTATTTATATGAAGAGAAAAATGAGCATAACATTGTGAATTTGGAAGAAATAGGGAACAGTAGTTATACTGAGGATGAAGACACCAGCTGTGTTACAGGTCTTGATTCTCCAGGGGTTAGAGTTTGGGATGGTAAAAGTAATAGAAACTCCAGTCACATCCATCATCCACTTGAGACTCTGGGTGGCCGTAATAGTAAAAAGATGAGCACAGGCCGCCTCCACTCTCAAAGAATGCAAAAAGCAAAATCTGCCAAAAAAAGATCTAGTTGTAGCAGTGATAATGGGCATGCCTGGCAAGAGGTTGAGAGAACGAGTTTCTTATTGGGAGATGGGCAGGATTTACTGAATTCCTCCAAAGGAAACATTAAATCTGAAGATTCCAGTGATGACTCAGGCGCAGAACTGTTAGGTAGAATACTTAGTGGAGCAACAACTTCTTCATCTGTGTCCTTGACTTCTTTACCCGAAAGTCATATTATGGCAGCTAACTCCGCAAAAAATTCAATTATTGCTGATTCTTTTTTCAAGTTAAGATGTGAGGTACTCAACTCACCCATTTAATCTTCTTCCTGAATGTAGTTTAATGCTTTGAGATGCAAAGAAAGTGATTTCGTTTCTTGTTGCAGGTATTGGGTGCCAATATTGTGAAGAGTGGGTCCAAAACATTTGCTGTTTATTCCATATCTGTTACAGATGTAAATAATAATAGTTGGTCTATCAAAAGAAGGTGCCAACTTGTGCTGGAGACTTTCTGATTTTATCTTTCATGTGCTATAATGCCCCTTTATATGCTCTGTCTTTGTAGTTTTTTATTAACTTGTATTTATGGTGAGATGATGTAATATGACAATGAATGTTACTAACCAATTAGGTTGTTCACGCTGACAGATTTCGTCATTTTGAGGAATTACACCACCGCCTTAAAGAGTTCCCTGAATATAATCTCCACTTGCCACCAAAGCATTTTCTGTCAACTGGTCTAGACGTTTCCATCATTCAAGAACGTTGTAAATTGCTTGACGAGTATCTGAAGGTCATACATCTAATACCAGTGTACAGTTTGATTAGTTTGTCATTTTGTTTGGCTCTTGCTATAGCATAAAATCAAATATCCATTTTGCTTTGAAGTTCACTTGGAAAGTATTTCTACAATTTCCCCTCTTATCATGATGTCCTTTGACCTTTGCTCTATTCTAGAGCATGCTCTGTTATGAGCAATGGTCCCTTAACATGTTACTGTTGCTTCTTTATATTAGCTTTTCTGATTCTTAATGTTTCCAGTTTTTGTGGACTAATTATTTAAACATAATGATGTTATATAAGGGTTCTGATGCCTGCTTACCTGTTAGAAAAATAATCCAATTTCTATGAAATGAACCTCTATTTTTATACTCCATGATACACATACATGCATAGGGCTATATTTAAGTCTGCAGTTGTTATGCAGAAGCTTCTGCAGCTGCCTACTGTTTCCTGCTCTATTGAAGTGTGGGATTTTCTTAGTGTTGATTCTCAGGTTTGACTTATTTTGTTCTCCTTTTTGCTCTCTTTGAAGTTTGATATTCATATCTGTATTTTCTTGAACTTAAAGATACGATTTTCTAAATAATGCAGATGTATATTTTCTCAAATTCATTATCCATTCTCGAGACTCTTTCAGGTGAACTGTGTATCTTAGCAGTGGATTTTCGTCTATACAATAATTTTATATTTCTTACAGTTTCAAACTGGTTTTTGGATTTCAGTTGACCTGGATGACACAGCTCGTGAAACCTATAAAGAATATATGTATAACATAGGGCCAGTAATTGATCCATTATCCTCTGAAAGAGAAAATTTGACAAATAAAAATAGAGAGTCTGCATTACTAATCAAGGGTGGTCATGTTGTTGATGGAGAAAGATTCAAAACAAAAGGTTCAGCTCTTTCTCCACCAAAAAAGCCTGAAAAGGGGTTTGAAAAGGCTTTTGAGGAATCCAGTAGTGACTCTGATGATCCAGAGCAGAAGAACTCACTCTTGACCAGAAAATTGGAAAAGACTGTACAAAGTGACAAGGTAGCTTTATGTGAAGCTGGGTCTATGGATGCTGCCACTGAACTAGCCCTTCCTAGTGATGTAAGTCTCTGTCACTATTTACTTGGCGTGTTTTCTTTGTTTTGTTCAACAATGGAACATAACCCAATTATAGATAGTGCTTGATGAATTTTTTATTCAGATATGGACACATCATTTCCAACTTCCTCGTTCTTGTGGTCTGTCTGTAATTTTGCATGTTTATGATCTATAGCAGCTGTCTAATTTTATTTCTTCATGCAGTGGGTGCCACCAAATCTAAGTGTTCCCATATTGGATTTAGTTGATGTCATTTTTCAGCTTAAAGATGGTGGATGGATCAGGTATTATTCGTGGACAATCTGTACTAATCTGAAGGAGGTTGCCGTTGCTTGTATATTAATATATTACTCTAATTACCTCTGGCTATCTCGGCTCATATAAACTTTGAGTGAATTCAGGAGAAAGGCTTTCTGGGTGGCTAAACAAGTTTTACAATTGGGAATGGGAGATGCCTTTGATGATTGGTTGATTGGGAAAATCCAGCTTCTGCGTCGGGGACCAGTTGTTGCTGCTGGGATCAAACGGCTGGAGCAGGTATCTCATTGATGGCCTGGTAGTTGAGATAAACACTTCTTCACGTATCTTGTTGACAGCCTTTTCACTCAACTTTCTGATCATCTCACGAGTATTATTTTAAGAGTTTATAATGTTAATTAAATTACTAGGAGTGAATTGTCAAAACTTGACTTTTTAGAAAGGATAACAAAATTCATATGTTATAAAGAAAATTTATTATTGATTTATGATATTGGTAATCCAATGACTGTATGGTACACTTAGATACTTTGGCCTGATGGAATATTTATAACAAAGCACCCAAAGCGTCAGCGACCTGCTCCTTCTGCAAGCCCAACCCATGGATCTTCTCAGGACCAATCTACTCCATTTTCTTCACCAAAAATAGATGAATTTCAGAAGATGCAGCAGAAGGAAGCTGAACAGAAAGCAAAATTTGTATATGAACTAATGCTTGGTAATATTTATTTGTTTGCCTAACCAGACATCATCTTATTGCTGTACTTTAGAAGTGGGGATGAAAAATATCTAAGATTTTCTTTTGCAGATAAGGCACCGGCTCCTATTGTAGGACTTGTTGGACACAAGGAATATGAACAGTGTGCCAAGGACCTCTACTATTTCATTCAGGTGATTCTCATTTGTTTTCAATTATCCCAAGAGCAAAAATACGCACACACAAACACATCATGGCTCTATAATTCCAATTAGATTTATTGTTAGATGAGCTGCACCTGCTAATTCAACAATTTGTTGTCCAATTTTCATTGATACAATAGCCAATGATGACCTCATACGATTAAGCACAGTGTTATTATTTTGGAAATAAAAATATTAGATAAAATTGTGAGTAGAGCTTCTCTTTCGTCTTCTACTTGAATGAATCAGTGGTGGAACCAGTTAGAATAGGAGATTGTAGAAATATTTTCTATCTAGCTTATATCCTAGTCTAGCTAGGAATTGTATTTTTTCCTTTCAGTAATAGGATTTTCCTTTTCCTATAGATAGGATTATACTTGTATATACAGCATTAATTATGGAATAAATAGATTCAGCCTAAATTCCGTTCTTTCATTGAAGTGAGAGATTGGGATGTTGGGGATAGTGCTCTTTTATAAGTCAGTAAAATGTACTTTTTTTTAAAATCGCGTGTCGGCGTATCCGACACGTATCGTGTCGGACACAAGTGTCCGTGTCGGTGCATCATAGCTAGCTTATATCCTAGTCTAGCTAGGATTTGTTTTTTTTCCTTTCAGTAATAGGATTTCCCTTTTCCTATAGATAGGATTATACTTGTATATACAGCATTAATTATGGAATAAATAGATTCAGCCTAAATTCCGTTCTTTCATTGAAGTGAGAGATTGGGCTGTTGGGGATTGTGCTCTTTTATAAGTCAGTAAAATAAGAATGACGGTGGGGTTATAATAGAAGATCACGTTGTTCAAAATAATGAATATTTCTAATTATGTAGGTCGATTATTAAAGACAGAAGATTGGAAAAGAATTCAAAGTTGGAGAAAATGGATTGTTGCAGTACAAAATGTCAGTTCACTGAAGAGCATCAGAAAGATACCTATCATGTGAATAAGGAATTCTACAGAACAACTCTTAGATTATCTATGCTTTATCGAATTAAGTGAAGGATCACCTGAGGACAAATGACGTAAGATGAACACAAGGCAAAAATTTTAAGATAGATAAGTAGTTATACTACAATGGAATGAAATTAAAAATGAGGATATATGCCAGAAGTTGAGATGAAACTGATCACGCCATCACGGATAAATTATTAGCCTGGACACAAAAAGTTAGAAGAGGGAAAGATTACAAAAACCAACAGGGCATGATAGGCAAAAAATTGATTTAATCAAATCTCAGTAAATTTATCGCTTAGTTGAATGCAGTTGTGCAAATAAATTCAGGGAACCATCGTCAAGTTTATTGAGAAGAGGGTTCACGGGGTAGGGAGATTGTGATCATTCTTTGTGTTGATTGTGTATATTTGCAAATAGCGTTCTTTGGGTTTTGCAGTTTCTGTTTGGAACCATAACTAATGGACTTTTCACTTTTTCTTGTACAGTCTTCTGTTTGCATGAAGCAACTAGCTTTTAATCTTCTTGAGATGCTGCTCTTGTCACTATTTCCAGAGCTTGATTATGTCTTCAGACAGTTAGAAGATGAGAAAGAAAAGTTCGGGAAACTCTGGCCGAGTTGATTTTTTTTTTTTGGTTCAATGAGATTTTTAGTTCTTATACAGTTCTTTTGTTTTTTGGTGGCATTCTTTGTGAAATGTATATGGATGTAAAGTTATGAAGCCAATTTCATAGGTCCGAAAATAGGATTTATTTCCACTTTTCTATTGGTATCTCAAAAGAAATTTCATGTTCATGTCAGAAGTTGATAAATTGACAATTCTTCGTTTAGTTGAGAAGCAGATTTGATTTTGTTTGGTTGAGATGAATGATTTAATTTCAATATTATTAGATTTCAATTTACTGATTGTGGTATGAAGCTAATTTGTTGATGAATGAAGATGTTATTCCTCTTTAAACCATCACATTCTTGTTTGTCAATTCTGAAATTTCGGCAGCAGCATTCTTTATTTTATAAAATCGTCTTAATTTTTCATGATTCTTAAGAGAGAGCCATGTCTTTCATGTATAAGTAAACAGTGATAAAATATTTCAAGATCCCTACATGTGGAGCATAGGATTCTTTTCTTAGAGTTCAATTTTTGGAATGACGAAATTCCCCGAATCTTTTTATTCTACTTTTTCAACTTACCTCGTATACATATAAATATAAAAGGGAAAATACATTTGTGACTGTAATTTTTACAGTCCACTAATGACTGTACATGTAGTAGAATCTTAAATAAAATTTATTTTGCTATCCAAAAATTCTCAATGGGATGGAAATGGTAATGGCCATCTCGACTCCGTTGCACCCTTAACTTTAAACCAACTTTGAGAGTCACATTCCACCATAACAACGCAGTAGCTATTATCGTCTGAACTAATGGCCAAAGCTTCAAAATCCTCCACTAACAATTCTCTACCTCATCAAGAATAACAGTGCTCACATTGACGAAGACATTCTCCCTCTCAACTGCCAAATCAATGTTCAATTTCAGAACACTAGGAGTTGGCTCCTCCCACTCTTCTACCCTTGCCACCCACTCTTCCAAGCTAGACACTGCCTCCCTTGGTGGTTCTCCAGGACAAACCTATTGTGCCACCCCCAAATCGCCCATATCTACTAACCCAATTCCTTTATCATTACGTCTATCCACCTCTCTCACAGTTAGCCAAGGGCAGTTGCACCAAATTTGGTGTTGTTTGGTGTAACTTCAACACCAAATTTGGTGTAACCTCTCCATTCATCACAATCTCAACCAAACGAATTAGTATTTTACATTATCTTCTATAAAATAGCATACTATACCTTCATTTTCTCTTACCATAACTCTCTCCAAATCTTCACTTCACAAGAAATAATTAATCTTACCTCCATTTTTCTCCAAAATCTCCTCCCATGGGTTTAAATCATCGAAGTTCTTCATACACGAATGAAGAAGACTTACACTTGTGTCATGTATATCTTGATATTTCACAAAATTTGATAGGTATAAACCAATCAAAAGATCAATTCTGGTCTCGAGTTGAGAATAAATATAACAACATGAAGCCAGACTCTATCAATCAACCTCGATCTAAAAGATCTTTGCAGGCTCGAATGCGAGTTATTC
This sequence comes from Fraxinus ornus, assembly GCA_903798235.1. Taxonomy (NCBI): domain Eukaryota; kingdom Viridiplantae; phylum Streptophyta; class Magnoliopsida; order Lamiales; family Oleaceae; genus Fraxinus; species Fraxinus ornus. The sequence goes on along the minus strand of CAIGRF010307116.1, from coordinate 2,020 downwards.
TCACTGCAGTGGACAAGCTGAGGGGATGTGTTCGACAAGTTGAAAATTTTAATTCAAGCGGGGCTTCAGAACAAGATATTGTGAGTATTACATGTAAATTTTTTTTTTATTGTAACATAACATTTCTTGAATTTTAACATTATATTTACATCGTTTTGCAGTTATATCGAGCCAAAACATTGTTAGCACAAGATAAAAATTTCAAGAAGGGGTTCAAATTTGATCATGTTTGGCCTATGCTTAAAGATATTGAAAAATCTCGACATGACGTTGACACAGCAACATCAGTCTTCCAAATGAGATATGGTAATTTTGCATCATCACCATCAGAATCTCCCACTTCAGTATCTCCAAGATTATCTTCATTTAGTCTTAACATAAACGAAGAAAATGTAGTTGGTACTTCAACTGAACGACCCAGTGGTGTGAAAAAAGCAAAGTTAGAAATGAAAAATGATGAAGAAAGTCAAAAAATTATTGAAACCATCAAAGATGAAAATCGACAACTCGTTGAAATTCTCAAAAAAGGAAGCGAGGATAGACAACAAATTTTTGAAATTCAAATGCTAAGAGCTCAAAACGAGTCAAAAAAATTGACCTTAATAGAATACCAAGAAGAAAATAAAATTTTACTAAAAGATTTGAATTCCATATTAGATCCAACTCTACGTGAGTTTTTTCGAAACGAACAAACAAGAATTTTGCAAAAGAGAGTTCAACAATAAGGTCAAGGATCTCAATGTACATTTGATTCTTTTGGGTGAATTTTTTAACGGTCTTGGAGGAACTGCAAATGACCTTCTGAAGTACTAAATTATTGTTTTAGTTTAATATTGTATGTATTTAAGATGTTTATGTTGCTAATCTAGTGCTAATTTTTTTTCTTCTAATTATCAAATTTTTAATGAACAATTTTAATTTGTTGTATCAATGCTTATTACTTCATTAGAAAATAAAAATAAACATCACATTAAAATAATTATAAATAAATTCAAATCCATTAATTCTAAAAAGATAAAAATATAAAAAAATAGAAGGAACGACAATTTGTTGTAATAGAAAATAAATGGCAAAATGAGAATAATGAATTACACCAAATTTTGTGTACCACTGAAGTTGTGTTTTACACCAAATTTGATGCAGCATTGAAATTGGCCTAACCATTCATGCCATTTAAAAAAATAAAAATAAAAATAAAAATTGGCATATCAGTTTTTATGAGAGCCTCAACTCCCTTATTGGGCCGTTTAAACTTCGATAGTGTTTCAACTAGAAAAAGAAAATACAAGCGGTACACACAAAGAGCAACTGTATGCGTACTGTTTCAATAACTCATAAAAGCTTGGTATTTTTTTGTATCTAATAAGCTTGAAATTCTAGTGTTAAATATGTCTCAGCGTTTTTACCATGGATTTTGATCTAAGGAACAAATTTCGCTTTTCATTCTATACTCAAATAAGCACTTGAATCTCTGTTCACTTTTCCTAATAAGCAAGCTAGTCGCCTAAACAATTGTTAGAAAGAATTAAAAGCAAATGTTGTTTGCAAAATAATTCATTTAAATTGTATATCAAATTTACGACCCCCACACCCTTCACTCACCCTCGGGAGAAAGAATTGAACTGTGATAGAATGAACTTATTAGAAATTCAATTGGGCAATGAGTGTGAAGGCTGTGCAAAACTATAACTTTACTGCAATCAAACAACATAAAACTTGTGCAAGTAAGTGGGCGGACTCAACACTTGGCCAGCCTTCACGACCGCCCGTGCTGGGTCTGCCGGGAGCTTCTTAAGGTAAGTGCCGACTTGCCGTCCACTGGGAAGAAAGAAACGAAGAAGACGATGCACTTTTTTTTTTTTTTTCCTTTTTTTAGCCCTTTCTTAACGTTTTACGTTTGAGCTTTTTTTAAAAAAAATAAGGCCCAGCCCAATGCCCAAATCCATGGGTTTTGCTTGCAAATTGCAATTGCAAGTCCATTACAGCAAACCCAAATACAAAGGGATTCTTTGTTAAAAGG
>CAIGRF010307066.1:19800-36532 GCA_903798235.1 Fraxinus ornus | reverse complement strand
TTTTAAAACAATTATCCTAAGTTATTTAAATGAGTTTCGTTGCCGACGAAGTTTACTATTACGAATGTGATGTTTTTTTTTTAAAAAAAAAATAGGTTATTTCCGCAAATTTGTTTATTTAAATTAGAGCAAAAGACGACGTGACACTTCGGGTTCACGGAACTCGAGGCGTTACAGCATTGTCGTTCCTATATATCCTGAATTTATGTATAAATAAAGTTTTAACACAAATGACTGAGCTTTTGACAGGCAAGGATACACATAAAATCAGGAGGCACCAAAAACTATGCAGCTTTCATGACAAGTTCTTCAGTGGTCACGCCAATTATCTCGTTTGCGTGCTTGAGACCGACGCAGAAATACCTTCCAATTGAATCCTGAATTCACAATTTGCAACCAAGTCAAACTACGTGAATGCAAAGAGTGTTTTTACCACAAAGTTTCCACGTGAAAATAGACGCTTATGTTTATAAGTCACTTTTTATCCACATTTGAGGAAGTCATAAGTGCGACCCACTTATCCACCGTTCGTTTCTATCTATTTCTAATTTAAATCGTTTATATTATTATATACACTCCCCTACATGCTTCATCATCCAACAAATAGACTAATCATGAAAAAAAACTGATTCGACTACTTGTTTGGAACAGTCTCTCCCAACCTATCTGTAAGTGTTAGGTGGACCCACATATAATTCATATGTATTAAATAGACATAACTTCATTGACAAGCAAAAGAGGGTGGAAACTAAATTAGATAGAGGGAATCTCACCCGAGAAACAATGCCTAATTTCTCTAATTTATAGACAGCATCATCAACATCAAAGTTGCACTGTTCACCGAACTCATCCTGTATTAGATCCTCACATCGGTGGTCAAGATCCTATTTACATGATCAGAGTGTCAGATCAAATATAACTTCTGTAAATATAAACATGTCGAATTCAAGATCAAGAAATCACCAGTGCGAAACAACTACCACTTCTGCATACCTCTATAGTAGCTTTCCCCTGCTCCATTAATATAAAAAACGAAATTATCACCTCCTTTACCTGCGTATGTGCAATATTCAACTTAAGCACCTGACACTATATACTTTGGATAGGTAAATAAAATTCAAGAGACATGCCATTGCAAATAGAACAAGTGAAAAATAAATGGGAATTATCTAAGAAGATACATGAGTACACTAGCTAGAGATTTTGGGGTAATTCTTTGGGAAAAGAAAATTACATTTTCATATAGTTATTGCATTCATTTACAATAACAAGCTTTGAAGTCGTGCAAACTTAAATAATTAAAGTTGGGATATTTTACCTAATAACAAATATAAGGTAAACATTTTTGGTTTTAATTTGAAAAATGAACAGTTAATGATCAAATGCTACAACTTACTTCTTGTTGAATTACATCATCACACAAGTGAAGAAGAGTTCCACGTCCACTATCTAATTGTTTGTCATACATTGACTGGGTGATCAGGTTCTGATATGTGGCCATGTTCTGTTGAAATCTGCAGGCAATTAAACAAAGCTTTGGTCAAAGACAATATGTCTCAGGACTTTTTTCCTCGGAATAATATACTGAGACTCGTCAAAGTCTAGTGAAATAAAACACTTAACGTGAAGTATGTCTTAGCAATATAGCCAATCACTGTGGAGAGAACAGCAAACATGACCCAGAGATCAGCTTTAGGCTTTTCAACTGAACCTATAACAGCTACCTGCAAGAGTCCACGATTGAAGCATGTGACAAAATTGTTTTACGAAAAGAAGTCAAGTAAAGATAATTAGTGGATACTATGTAACTGACCAGTCCAACTACAGCAGAGATAAGAAATTTGACCCAGTCCATAGGAGTTAAACTTGGATTTTTTTTCTCTGGCTATATAAAGGAAATAAAGTGGTTAAAAAATGTGTTAGTACCGTAGCAAATCTAAACTTATATAAGTGGCTACTGCTGTTTTACCCTTCAGTCTTCCTCTATGTTGTTTACGGAATCTAGTTCTTTTAGGGTTATAGTTGATGGTTGTCTCACAATTCCATCTCTACTACAGAACCGGACGTGGTTCTAGATAAACCAGAATAATTCTAATTGAAGTTTCATTTATATATTTATATTAGGGAATTATGAATGGGCTAACAAAAAAAGACAGAATTAGGGATACAAGCTATGATGCTTGAACTCGGGTACGAGTACGTATCTAAGTGTCTGATATTTTATTTTCTAAAATGTAAGATAAGGGGACATGGTTAAAAACAATCCAAATTTCGAACACAGGTACATGGGTATGCTTTCAAAGTTCAATTTTTTTTACTAATTCAGAATGTCATTTTGAATAGACCAAAATTAATTATTCACAATGAAAAAAATGGGTATTTACTAAGGGGTTAAGACGAATAAAATAGAATTTTGGGATTTAGTTTTCAATAATAAGAATTACTAAATGTTATATAAAATAGAAAATGAGGAACTTGATTGTATTTTGGACTTAGTGGAGCACTAAATAGCACTATATGGAACCTGTTTTCATTTGATACAAATAAAACCCTAAACCACAGATATAGAGAGAGAAAGAAGGAAAAAAAAAGAAGAAAATGGAAAGAAAAAATAAAGAAGAAGAAAAAGAGGGGAAAACCTAGCATCGCCGCCTTTCTCCACCCTCTCGGTGACGACGCTAAGTTCATAGAGAGCGAAAGTGGGAAAGAAAAGGAAAAGAAGAAAAAAGAAGGAAGAATAAAAAACGACGAAGTGTCCAGTTGAAATTTGGAGAATCCGACACATCTCATACCCATACCCATGTCGTGTCGGGCTCCAATTATTTCGAAGAATCCAAGCATCAGAGGATACAAGTCTTGGATAAGAATCTACAATGCATTAGAACGCCTTTGTTGACGATCATTTCTTCCGACAGCATCTAAGGTTATATAATTAGAGTAATGCTAAAGAAAAATAAAAAGTTTAAAGGAATAGGCAAGTACTAGTGCACAGGGAATTAAAAACAAAAGAGGTTGTCAAAGAAAATGGACAAGTTGATTAAACTCACAAGGACAATTTCCATATCAGCCATCGGGATGTTTTTGAAATGCTTCACATATATCCCACGTTCAGCTTTTGTTCGGGAACTTGCTCGCCTGCATAGCAACCAAAAAGAGACTAGAATTTAAAGGAGCAATAATAAGACTAGGAGTTTAAGCTATCATTAGCAATTGATCTACTACCAGCATTCGAAAAACATCTGTTTATACCAAATAAACAGTTACAAAAAAAAATTCAAGTGTGAAAGAATAAAAGAAGTCAGAATGGATACCTGTAAACAACAATTATTCTATCAAAAGTAGGTTCTTGAATAGTGATTTTGCTCAGCAGATTGCTTAGACTGAATCAAGACAAAATAAAAACAATTAAAAATGAAAATACTTGTCAAGAACTTGAAACAGGCAACACTTACGAGTGCCAATTATACGTTGTCCATAAGGATTTGAGTCACACATTTAAAGTTATCTCAGCATATAGACATTACCACGCGTGACTTGTATCTGAGTTATAACTACCCATGAGCATCCATGACACAGAACAGTTTGCAAATTAATGCTTGTTGTAGGAAACAATATCAATTAAAGATTCAATTGTTAGATAATTGGAAACTTGTATTATTCTATTACCTTAGCTAGCATATTTCTTAGGATATTTTATTTCCTTTACAGTCACCTTGTGTAATATAAATAGTTGTAATAACTTTATTGTAATTAGATGATTTTCAATAAAAGATCTCTCGTTTCTTCATGGTATCAGAGTAGTGGTGTCAACGAGCCGAGCCGGAAAAAAAAAGCTCGAACCGAGCCCGAGCTTTTTGGGCCCGAGCCGAGCCGAGCCGGGCTCGGCAAAAAAAAATGAGGCTCGGCCCGAGCTTTTGGCTCGGGCCTTAGCGGGCCGAGCCGGCTCGGTTTTTTTGCTTTTTTGTCTTTTTTTTTTAATATATATATTGCTCGGTTAGACCGAGCCCGAGCCGGGCCCGGCTCGGGCTTTTTACGGGCCGAGTCCGAGCCGTGCGAGCCGCCGAGCTTTTTTGCCACCACTATATCAGAGCTAGGCATCTAAGCCTAGCAAAAATATCTCCCCGCCAACAGTAGAGAATCAATGATCTCCGAAACACTCAGTTTCGAATCGGAGGTCAGTCATTCAATTGGCTCTCAAGGTATTGAAAACTCTTCCTTCCAACTAACGGTGGAAAAATTAAATGGAAGGAATTACTGGGAATGGGCACAATCCATAAAACTCGTAATTGACGGAAAAGGGAAGTTGGGCTACCTTACCGGTGAGACCAAGAAGCCAACAAATGCTACCCTGTTGCAGAAGCGGAAGTCCGAAAATTTATTGGTGACAGCTTGGTTGGTAAATTCCATGAAACCGGCAATTGGGAAGACATATTTGTTCCTCCCAACTGCAAGAGATGTTTGGAACTCAGTGAAGGACACCGCTCCGATTCGGAAGATTCGTCACATGTATTCGACGTTAAGACTCGACTGTGGCAAGCCCGACAGGGATCCAAGGATGTAACGGACTATTACATGGAAATGGTGAATCTCTGGCAAGAACTTGATTTGAGCGTTGAAGAGGAGTGGAAGTGCTCACACGACTCTGCACTGTACAAGAAGAAGCAGGAGAACGAAAGGGTGTATGAATTTCTCATAGGGCTAAATCGCGAATTGGATGATGTTAGGGGTCGAATATTAGGTCGACGGCTACTACAGCCGACGCGAGAGGTGTATACAGAAGTTCGCCGAGAAGAAGCGCGGCGAACGGTGATGATGAAGGAGACGACGGTGAAATCTGGATCTGGAGGAGATATGTCGGCCCTAAATTCTAAGGTATCTGGACCGGGTTTTAAGAATCCCATTGGGCCTAAATCAGCTGGGCCCATTACTAATGGCATAAGTCCAAATATGGGCCTGGAAAAATCATTAGTGGGTCTGGATCCTTCCTTTCAAAATTCTGATGCAATGGGCTATTCTCTAAAGGGACCCACACATGGGTCGACTCAAAAACAACGAGGAAGGCCATGGTGTGAACATTGCCGTAGGCCGGGCCATAAAGAGGACACGTGTTGGGAGATTCATGGAAAACCCAACAATTGGAAACCAAAACAAAATACTCGAGACCGTGGATATCAAGTCGAGAGTGTAAATTCGAGTTCAAGTGGTGCATTCAATCCCGAACAAATGGAGCAACTCTATCAAATATTCTCTAGCCTCCAAACAACTGGTCAGTCTTCTACCAAAAGTCCTTATGTGCTAGGGAACTTGAAGGACTGTACTACGATGAAGCCGATGTAAGTAAACTAGGTCGACTTAATCACTGTAATTCTGCATCTGTTTTCAGAAATAGTGAACTTTTGTTATGGCATAATAGAATGGGTCATCCTAGCCCCTCATACATGAAACATGTACTCCCCTCACATTTCTCTAATAAAACTTTAATTGATTTCCAATGTGAAAGTTGTGAATTTGCAAAACATCGGTGTACATCATTTCCTAAGTCCACGTACAAACCATCTACATCATTTGTCATGATTCATAGTAACTTGTGGGGACCTTCCCATATTCCTAACCGTACTCACACAAAATGGTTTGTCACGTTCATTGATGATCATACCCGAGTTTGTTGGGTATACCTACTGAAAGAAAAAATCGATGTTCGATCTGTGTTCATAAACTTTCACTCTATGATTCAAAACCAATTCCAAACACAACTTAAAATCCTGCGAACTGATAATGGTACTGAATATTTCAATAACACTTTGCATGAATACCTAACGAAACATGGTATAATCCACCAAAGTTCTTGCGTAAACACTCCCCAACAAAATGGGGTCGCTGAACGCAAAAACAGACATTTACTTCAAGTTGCTCGAGCCTTAATGTTTACCTCAAACATGCCAAAACGATTTTGGGGGGATGCAATCCTGACCTCTATCTACCTCATCAACCGCTTGCCCAGTCGTACTCTTTCCTTTGACTCACCCATACAGCGTTTCCGAAAACACTTCCTGACATCTCATCTTAACTCAAACCTACCCCTCAAAGTTTTTGGTAGTACTACATTTGTACACGTCCACTTTCCTCATCGGAACAAACTTGAACCACGCGCGATCAAATGTGTTTTCATTGGGTACTCACCAACTCAAAAAGGCTATAAATGTTATGATCCTTCCACCAACAAACTCTTTGTCAGTCTTGATGTCACCTTCTTTGAAAATACGCCTTCCTTCCAACAACCTTCTCTTCAGGGGGAGAATCTGAGTAAAGATTGGTTCTTGGAACTGGAACATGAATATTTAGATGTTAATCTATCTCCATCTAACTTATACCCACAACCTGTCACCTTACTCTCTCCTATGCCACACACATAAGAGAACTTGACTCCAAGGGGAGATGTCGGAAAACAAAACGATAAGGAGATCCTAGTTTACTCAAGGAAGCCTAAGTCAAAGTATCAGGATATTCACACATCTGAGGCACCAAAAGAGTCAGAACTGGTGGAAGGACCTGATGAAAACCCCAACAAGATCACATCTCCAGACGATGATCTACCTATTGCTCTGAGAAAACAAAAACGGTCATGTACTCTTCATCCTATCTCAAATTTTACATCATACAATACTCTATCTGCAAAATTCCATGCCTTTACAGTGAATCTTGATAAAGTAAATATCCCAAGAAATATTCAGGAGGCCCTGAAATTACCAGCATGGCGAGAGACAGTAATGGAAGAAATAAAGGCGTTAAAGAAGAATGGGACTTGGGAAGTTGTAAGTTTACCCAAGGGAAAGAAACCAGTAGGCTGTAAATGGGTGTTCAATATGAAGTATAAGGCAAATGGAGAAATAGAACGGTACAAAGCTCGTCTAGTCTCTAAAGGGTATACTCAAACATATGGCATCGACTACACAGAGACATTTGCACTGGTAGCAAAACTAAATACAGTTCGAGTTCTCCTTTCCTTAGCAGTGAATCTTGACTGGCCTCTCCAACAACTAGACATCAAAAATGCATTTTTGCATGGGGATTTGGAAGAAGAAGTCTACATGACAACGCCGCCTAGCTTCAACAATGGTGATGATGTAAATCAAGTGTGCAAATTCAAAAAATCTTTGTATGGTCTTAAGCAGTCACCTAGGGCATGGTTTGATCGATTTGCAAAAGTTTTGAAAGATCAAGGATACCAGTAGGGGCAGTCTGATCATACAATGTTCTTCCGACACTCTAGAGATGGTACAAAAACCATCTTAATTGTCTATGTTGATGATATAATCCTCACATGGGATAACCTAGCAGAGATGGATAGATTGAAAAGGTGTTTGGCCACCAAATTTGAGGTAAAAAACTGGGACAAATGCGATATTTTTTGGGAATGGAGATTGCAATATCAAAGAAAAGTATCAGTATTTCATAATGAAAATACATCATCGATCTTTTAACTGAAACTGGTATGCTGGGATGTAAACCAAGTGATGCTCCTCTTGAGACAGCAAAGATAAAGGATGCAGGAAAATCAGTAGAAATGGATAGATATCAAAAGTTGGTTGGTAAACAAATTTATCTCTCACACACTAGACTTGACATTGCCTTCGCAATAAGCATTGTAAGTCAACATATGCATGCACCTAAAGAGGCTCACCTTGAGGCCGTATATAAAATCTTAAGATATCTCAAAGGCACTTCAGGGAATGGATTGTTCTTCGCAAAGAACAAAGGAAAGGAAGTTGAAGTTTTTACTGATGCGGATTGGGCTGGATCAATTGAAGACAGAAGATCTACTACCGGCTACTGTACCTTTGTTTGGGAAAACTTGGTAACGTGGAGAAGTAAAAAGCATAATGTAGTGGCAAGAAGTAATGCTGAGGCTGAATTCAGAGCAGTTGCACAAGAGATATGTGAGGGATTATGGATAAAGAAACTCTTAGACGAACTGAAAATGGACATGGAACATCCATTTAAGCTTTACCGCGATAACAAAGCAGCAATCAACATTTCCCTCAACCCAGTACAACACGACAGGACAAAACATGTGGAAGTGGACAGACACTTCATTAAAGAGAAAGTGGATGATGAAATTATCTGCATGACATATATTCCTACAAAGGAACAAACTGCGGACATTTTCACAAAAGGAATACCTCGACAAATCTTCAATGATCTCATCTGCAAGTTGAACATGATCAATATTTACGGTTCAACTTGAGGGGGAGTGTAGGAAACAATATCAATTAAAGATTCAATTGTTAGATAATTGGAAACTTGTATTATTCTATTTCCTTAGTTAGCATATTTCTTAGGATATTTTATTTCCTTTTCAGTCACCTTGTGTAATATAAATAGGTTGTAATAACTTTATTGTAATTAAATGATTTTCAATAAAAGATCTCTCGTTTCTTCACTTGTGGTTATAAAATCTAGATATTGTGGGAACCCACCCAGTAACCACACATCCTAGTCACCTAGTGCATCCATTAGATTTCACTCAAACTTAGAGCAAGTGCAGTTCTATAGAGTAATCTGTGCTAACAAAATATCATCTGGAATATATTAATAAAAGTTCTTTTTTTAAAAAAAAAAATCTAGAATATTCAGACAGGTTCAATGCACTAACAAACATGCTACATATATTTAGGATTGTTTAGTTATTATGCAAATCAAGTTGCGCATTTCAGAATTTAAAAGATGTTGACAAGGAAAGGTCATCTCTTGACATTTATTCAAACGCCAAGCAAGCAACTCAAGAATGAAAATGAAAATCATTAGAATCACAAATTAAAACCTCAAATCCATTTTCTCAAGACGAACACGTTCAGCATATAGTTCATCTTGTTCAGCCTCGGCAGTGATTTCATCGTCTATTTTTGGATCCTTTTTATGCAGTGAACTTGATCTACTAGACAATACCCTTTCTAACCTGCAAGTGATAAAAGACCGCTACATAGAAACTACACCACAGGTGTGCATGAAAGTATGGCACGGAGAGAAGAAAAAAAAAATTCATAAATTCGGAACAGATACATTTGATATTGATTGCCCTGGACTCAAGCAACTCTATCGTTTATCATAAACAAAGTCACCCACCTGGTCTTTCTCAAAATCCACGCCCACAAACGTGCAATGATCACATCCACTTTCTCCAGGAAAAAGTAATCAGTTGTCTTATCAATACCAATTCCACGTCGGAAGATAACATACTAGAGAAAAAACATTAGACAAAATGGAAAATCAAATTCAAACTGATACATTTACCATGAGAACCAAAACAAACTGGAATTGATTTAAGATAAATATGCTAACTTGTGATACCACTAATTTGAGGGGGAAACAATGCTGACGTAAGATTAACACATATAAATAAATGGCAGGTGGCACGGTGATCAGTATATTGTAACATCATATTCTATTCCAGAAGCTCATTCAATCAAACAGTGAATACTAATAACTACTCCAATCAAAACGTTCCAGAGAGCAGCACCTCTCTCTCCGCCTCCCACCAACAGAAAACAGGCGTAACATACACTAACCCGATAGGGGCAAGTTTTTTACTTCAAAATTACAGTTCATCAATTTCATAGATAAGCTTAAATTATAATTACCAAATAAAAAATGTATATTCTTATAATCAATAAATAGAAAATGTTTATTCTTTAAATGTGAATATATTGGTCCAAATAAATCTCCAGTCTTCCAGTCTGCAATAGAGTAAAATAAGGCATTAATGTCTCAACTCATATACGTAAATTCTCCTTCCACAGTAGATTTTTGAATTTTAGTGGCTCGTCTTGACATTAAATTGTGCAAGAGTTGATAAAGGCATTTGTCTACAGAGATATGATCTTAAAAAATATTTCCAAACTTCTAAGAGCATTCTCATGCTAGTTTGTTTTTATATCTCCATAGTGATAAATTGATCTAGTGATCATCTGTCAGACCAGAAACAACTTTCAACATTTGCTAGCTTGAGTAAAAAAGCATAAAGTGTTTATGAATTTAATTAATCAAGAGATATTTCTCTTTTGCAGAAGCCATGGAGAAACATGGCATTAGTCTACAAATATTAACTGGAATGAAACCGTTAAGGAAAATATAGTTGCAGGTGGGACTTGTCTTAAGATATCTAACTGTCAAGGTTTACAAACAGTTACTAAAGAATTACCTTCAAGAAAGTTGCACAAAAAAAGTGTATGTTTGGTGAAGCTTTTGGTAGATTATGAGTTGTTGGTCCTATGAAATATGAATAAGCGGATAAAATTGATGTTTGATTAGCTTATAAGCTTGAAAAAACTTTACCAAACATACTCTAAATACTGAATGGAGACTCAAATTACATTATTTACCAAAAGGATGAGGAATAAAGGGAAGAAAGTAAGCACCGGAGACTTGACACTTAAGGTGACAATATGGGTTTCAAAACTATTTCAGGAAGAAAGAGAAGTACAAAGCCAAGTCTATCCTTACCCAAAAAAAGGGAAGAAAAAAATCTAGTGCACATAGAAACCGAAAGCTAATTTTGAAGTAGGAAATAAGAAAAAGCCAGTTCCATGGTCCATTTGGAGTATACTGTTCTCTGATGTTAACAACTAAATTCGAAAGCAAGTGAATTTCAGCTGAGCTGTCTATCGTAGTGAAGACAAGGGCATCTCATTAGTCAATGCTGGCAGAAGGTTGTGCCAGAATCTGACAGCTAAGCACTTTTATTGTTATTACATGTCATTTTTAGTCCCTTTTCCCACACACAAGGTTTCTCAAAAGCTAACTCTTCTTGATTACCCAAGGCAGAGCAGAAGCTGAAAACCAGAATTTTCATGGAGAGATAAAAATAGGATGGGTTCTATATGAAATGAGGATTTGTCACTCTATTGACACAGTTGATGTAGCCGGAGAATTTGGAATGGTAATAAAAGTTGTGGGAATTGTTTGGGTAGAAAGGAGATCAAAACATGTATGCAGTGGATATAATTTCCCATTGTTGATCCAGCGCAGAGAGAGCGATAAAGAGAAATACCTTATCAGAAAAGTCTGGAAGGTTTTCACGAGGATGCTCCTCAAAATATCTCTTCAGAAGCTTCTTATCAAGCTACATTCAGAAGAAGTAGACTTGTGAACAGCATGGAGATGCAATATCACGAATAGAGATAAGATCCTAATTATGCCAAATAGAAGTATTTCTGTCAATCATCAGCTGTAACCTCTGAATCAATCACATATGTATATCAGCATACCTTAGATTCATCAACCGAGATGGGAAGATTGAGAAGATATTGCCCTGACTGTGCAATCTCAATCTCTTCATCAGAGGCTATCTTAAAATTGCTCTTTTCCATCACCTGCAAATTAAGATAAAAGTGAATACAAATGAAATATAATAAATAAGGAAGATCTAAAAAGCAATAACATGCGCTCATTTCCCCCTTCGCCTTCAACCGAAGATAATGGGCAGCAGGTTGCCAACTTGATAGACACATATTCATGGATAGCAAGCATAAAAGTAATCATAAACATAACAAAAACACCAAACTTAACACAGCCATTTGTGTGCTGTGTATAGAGCACAAACATTTTTGGAAGCACTAAGTTAATAAGAGCTTAGATTTTTTTTGAGGATAAATGTTTTGAAAAGTGAATTTTTAGAGAATATGTGGTTAAAAAGTAAGGAAAGTTTATGGGTCCACATGCAAGATTATTTTATTAGGAGAATGTGTAGTTGAAAATGAGTTTGAAAAAAAGAATCTCTATCAAACAGGGGCTAAGTTTCTGAATAGCAGACAGGGTATTACACAAAAATAAGCGAAACTGCTACGTTTATCTATCATGTTACGAGTCTCTTCCTTTTTGGAGTATTGCATACAACCTGAAATATGTACATCAAAAAATTCTGTTCAAGAATGTCAACTTCGTCCGGAGATAAGTTCTGCTGCTCCAACTTCTGAGCCCCATGCACAGGATCAAAGAGGGAGTACAATTGCTGCATGCACATAAACATAATTACAGAAGAAATGAAAAGGGGGAAAACGTCAACTTTCTCCTTGAATAAATTTAGATTTCCTTCCAATAAACTGGGAAACTTTACCATGAGATCCTCAAATTGTAGAAGATACCAAGCTCGAATTGTGTACTCAACTCTCTTGCAGAGTTTCAGAAATTCAGCTCGATCAGAAGTATGCTCTGCAGAACGCAAAAACTCAAAACAAAGCCAGCGCCACCAAGTTCGTGCAAAAAAAAAAAAAAAGGCAAAGGCAAAAAATCCTAGCAATTATCTTTCTCTGTGATGTTACTTGACCCGAGCCCGAGCTTGACCCGCTGTAAATGGGCTTATTGGGCCATTTTGAGATCGGGTTATTATTTAGGTCGGGCCCATTAGCATGGACCTGACTTTATCCCACCATTTTTGGGTTCTTCCCAGGTTTGAGGTCGGGCTTGGTACGTCGGGCTTATCAGTAGACATACCATAAAACACCTAACTCACGTGCCCTTTCCCTTACCTCACATGCCCCTAAAATCCTAGTTCAATCCAAATGCTAAACCCCTCAGTTACCATATGTATTTCACATTAACTAAAATAACACAGCCCTTACACAACAAAAACACATTCGATAATGAAAGTTGAATCCTTCCAGGATTCCATCTCCACCCTCTATAAATACGCAACCTAGCCTCATCATACATGTACGTTTTTCATAACATTCCAGTATAAGTTTCTCTTGAGCCACTATCTGACTTAGGTATCGGAGCGGAGACGATAACGCACCTCGACGCTTTTGTTTCAGGTATTGAAGATCGGATCACGTGAAGTTCTTCACTTCGAGTCGGGTTTGCCCAGATACGAATTTTGGTAGCATCATTGACGCCATCTGTGGGAAACTCGCTACCAGAAGCCATGGTTAACACACGCTTAGGACACCTTCTGCTACAGGCCTTCCGCCCTCGTAGGAGGTTACGTTAGGAGAACCACCACATCCACTCTCTGCAATCACGCCGGCCGCGTTTGAAGAACTTCGCCAGCAAGTGGCCACATTAACTCAGCTGCTACAGGATAGAAGCACACCTCCTGTTCCATCCCCACAGAGTGGTAATATGGCCAATGCTCGGGCTCAAGGTCCTAGCCACTGTGAGGCCGGAACATCGAGCATACACCAAGCACCCATCGATCCGAGATCAGTTGCAATGGACCCAGCAGACCTAGCAAGAATTATTCAAGAAGGGATCACAGTTGGGATGCTTCAGAAGTCCTAGGCAGTAACAGGATTCACCCAACACACTATTCACCCCCGAAGTCTTGTCTACCCCATGTTGGATCGTTTTAAATTCCCTCGAGTAAAGGAGTATGATGGGACGAAGGACCCTATCAACCACCTCAAGATATACACCGACGTTATGAACTTACAGGTTGCACCCGATACCGTAATGTGTAAAGCCTTTCCTCAGACACTCACTAATGCCGCAAGGGATTGGTTTTCCACACTAGAGCCCAACTCCATAGCCTTTTTTTGAGACTTGGCTGACAAGTTCTCTGCCTTCTTCGCTAGCAGTAAGCGCATCAGGAAGACAGCCGCATCACTCATGCAGATGCGTCAAGGACCCCAATAAAACTCTTCGCAACTTCATGACAAGATTCAACAAGGAAAGATTTCTAATCCCAGACCTTCATATCACAGCCGCGGTCTCCGCTCTTACATATGCAGTAAGGTGGAAGCATTCAAGCTAAGTCAATAACCGACCAGTTCACCAGGGCCGAAAAGTACATTAACATGGAGCAAACCATGTTTCCAAGTCGGGTGGACTAGTATTCCTAGGCCTGGCCTCATAATGGACCCGACCTCAGAATCAACCCAGTTGGAGTGGGCTAAGATCAAGCCTAGAGATAGGGTCAGGTAGGTCGAGCTCGGGTCTATCGATATTTTCCCGTATCACAGGCCCCCCCGTGCATCCAGGTCGCAGCTAAAAGCTACATGCTTAAGCTGCAAGGTGAGATGCAAATAGGCGCAACAAACTTAGCCAATTTTTGGCTAATGAGCTCGAGTTTTGTATTATGTAGCTCGAGCTTGCTACTTGGCCAATTTTTTGCCAATAAGCTCAATAATGAGTTTGAACGTGTTACTTGGCCCTTTTTGACCAAGTAGTCTGAGTTCTGTTTTGAAATCAATTCGAGTGTTTTACTTGGCCAATTTTCGATCAAGTAGCTTGAGTCATGTAACTTGGCCTTGTTTTGGCCTAGTTCTGGGGTGATGTTTTGAACTCGAGCGTATTACTTGGCTTTTTTTATGCCAAATTGCCAAGTAGCTTGAGTGTTGTATTGTAAACAGCTCGAACGTGTTACTTGGTCAGTTTTTTGCCAGGTAGCTCGAGTCCTGTTGGGGGCGCTCGAGACGTGTTACGAGGCCGATGGTGGGCCAAATAGCTCGAGTCATGTTGGTTATATCAGCAATCATCGCTAACTTTGATGTAAAAAGGATCTTGGTAGACAACGGTAGTGTGGCAAACGTGTTGTCACATGACGCTTTCGGAAAGATGGGTATTTCGGTGGAACAACTCAAACCAGTCAAGACCCCTCTCCAGGGCTTTGGGGGAGGTATTGTCGTGCCCGAGGGTATTGTCAGCCTACCCCTTACACTGGGGTCGGAGGGAAAGCAGGTAACGCAGATCACAACGATTCAGGTTGTTTGTACGCCCATAGCCTACAACGCCATACTTGGCAGGCCATTATTGAATGGCATCAAGGCGATTGTCTCAACATTCCACCTTGCAGTAAAGTTTCCTACAAGCAAAGGGATCAGAGTTGTTCGAGAAAGTCAAGCAGTGACTAGGCAATGTTATGTCACCAGCGTTAGGGAGATTAGGTCGGACGTCATGCAGTTATCAGAAGCTGAGCTCGAGCTCGACCACCGGAGGAGGCTCGCACCAGTTGAAAAGATAGATGAGGTCTAGCTCGAGCCCGGCAAGAAAGTTACCATTGGTCAAGGTCTTGACGACACAACCAAGGATGCACTCATCAGTTGCTTGGCCTGCAATGTTGACGTATTCGCTTGGAGTGTAGAGGACATGCCTGGAATAGACCCCGCGATTGCAGTACACAAACTCAATGTGAACGTAAGTGCCGGACCAGTAAAACAGAGAAGGAGACAGTTTGCGCCAGAACGAATGGAGGTCATACGAGAAGAAATTGCAAAACTCATTAAGGCCAACTTCATCCGAGAGGTTCAATACCCTGATTGGCTGGCTAACGTGGTCTTGGTCAAGAAAGCAAAACGGAAAGTGGTGAGTCTGCATCGACTTTATAGACTTAAACAAAGCATTCCCCAAGGACAGCTACCCCTTATCCCGAATTGGCAATCTTGTGGACAGTACTTCGGGACACAAGCTATACAGCTTCTTGGATGTTTTTTCTGGGTACCATCAAATTCTAATGACAGAGGAGGATCAGGAGAAGACCTCATTTATGGCGGACTCGGCCATCTACTGTTACAAGGTCATGCCATTCGGGTTGAAAAACGCAGGAGCTACGTATCAAAGACTTGTCAATAAAGTCTTCGCCAACATGATAGGAAAGAATATTGACGCCTACGTTGACGACATGGTTGTCAAGAGTAAGCAGGTGAATTATCATATCGCCGACCTAGAAGAAGTCTTCGCTACACTACGAAAGTACATGATGAAGCTAAATCCTGCGAAGTGTGCATTTGGGGTGGTGTCCGGCAAGTTCTTGGGATTCATGATCACCCATAGGGCGATAGAGGCCAATCCCGACAAAATAGAAGCATTGGTTTCAATGGAACCACCAAGATGTAAAAAGGATATACAGAAACTAACAGGTCAAGTTGCGGCATTGAACAGGTTTGTATCTCGCGCAGCAGACAGGTGTTTCCCCTTTTTCAAAATCCTAAAAGGTAACCAGAGTTTTGAATGGAATGAAGAGTGCAAGACAACTTTTCAAAAGCTGAAGAAAGCTTTAGCAACCCCTCCGGTCCTCGTTAAATCAGAGCCTGGTGATAGGTTGCTACTGTACTTGGCTGTCTCGGAAAGTGCGATGGGTGTGGTTCTAGTGAAAGAGGTCGGTAAGGTCCAACGACCTATATACTACGTAAGCAAAGTACTCTTAGACGCAGAGACTCGGTATACATTGGCTGAACAACTTGCCCTTGCTTTGGTTGTGGCGGCCCGAAAACTCCGCCAGTATTTTCAATCTCATCCGGTTGTTGTCCTCACTAACCGGCCCCTAATACACATACTTCAGAAGCCGGATGTCTCTGGGAGATTACTTAAATGGGCGATTGAGCTAGGAGCGTTCGACATAGAATTTAAACCATGTCCAGCGATCAAAGGCGCAAGCATTGGCAGACTTCATTGCAGAACTCACCCCTAGGACTCGGGGGCCACAGAATGGTAACACGAGAAAGACCTCTGAAGTTTGGAAGATCTATGTTGATGGAGCATCGAGTAGTTCGGGGTCACGTGCAGGAGTTATAATCACTGACCAGACCGGAACAACTGAAATTCAATGTGCATTCAGGTTTGAATTTTAGGCAACTAATAATGAAGCAGAATATGAAGCCGTGATCCTTGCACTTGAGTTAGCATACAACCTCGGAATTGAAAGGGTGAACTTGTTCAGTGACTCCCAACTAGTGGTTAGCCAAACGGAAGGCACCTTCGAGAGAAAAGACGAGAAGATGAGTCTATACTGTTTGAAAGC
>CAIGRF010307066.1:0-19300 GCA_903798235.1 Fraxinus ornus | reverse complement strand
AGCTAGTATCTATCCCCTATGCTGCGCCCTTTGAGCAATGGAGAGTCGACATCCTCGGGCCCTTTCCATTGGCTAGGGGTCACGTGAAATTCGTCATTGTAGCGGTAGAATACTTTACCAACTGGGTAGAGGCCGAGCCATTGGCAACTATCTCGGAACCAAAAGTCAGATTGTTCGTATGGAAAGCCATTGTTTGTAGGTTCGGGATACCTAAGGTGTTGATAACGGATAACGGGAGACAATTTGATAACGCGCAGTTCAGAAGCTTTTGCAACAACCTCGGGATCAACCACCACCTGACATCAGTCTCACATCCTCAGAGCAATGGCCTCGCTGAGGTTACCAACCGGATCATACTGCAAGACCTTAAGACCAAGATTGGGGACGCTAGGGGAAATTGGCCAGAAGAACTCCCCGCCATCCTATGGACATACAGGACTTCTCACAAGACCGCAACCGGTGAAACCCCCTTTAGCCTTTGGTGTGGAAGCTATGGTACCAATTGAAGTTAGCATTCCAACACAAAGGATGATTGAGCCATACATACGGGGCAAACGACCGAGCATCTCGACCTACTTGAGGAAGTAAGGGAGCAAGCGTCTATAAGGGCTGCAAGTTATCAGGACAGAACAGCAAAGCACTTCAACACCCGGGTCAAAACAAGAAGATTTAGAGTTGGAGATCTAGTGCTTCAGAGAGCTGCGGCTGCTGGTCACCCACCGGGCAAGTTAGGACCGGCATGGGAAGGGTCGTACGAAGTCATACGAAGAGTAAAAGGAGCGTACAGTCTGAGGGACACTTCTGGGAAACCACTCCCAAGACCATGGAACGCAGACAACCTAAAGATTTACTACAAGTAGTTAGCAGCAAAGAGCCTAAGTTATTTTGAGTCTTTACGGTTAGTTTTTCCTTTTATGACCTGCGTGCCCAAAAGCTTTTAGTTTCTAGATATGAACTATATGCCGTGTAACATTCGTTATTTCAAAACACCCAAGTCCATTACGGCAAAAACTTGTCCCAAATATACTACGCTCTAAGCCCGACCTAGACCTATATAACAAATCAACAAATACCCACGATGACAAACAAACAAGGTCGAGATCAAGCACATTACAATTACATGACTCGAGCTACCTGGCCAAAAATAAGTCAAGTAACACGCTCGGGCTCAAAAAACAACATGACTCTAGCTACCTAGCAAAATTTCAGCCAAGTAACACGCTCAAGCTCATTACAACAACATGACTCGAGCTACCTGACCAAAAATAAGCCAAGTAACACGCTCGAGCTTATCACAACAACATGACCCGAGCTACCTGGCAGAAATTCAGCCAAGTGACACACTCGAGCTCATTACAACCACATGACTCGAGTTACCTGGCCAAAAATAAGTCAAGTAACACGCTCGGGCTTATAAAACAACGTGACTCGAGCTACCTGGCCAAAAATAAGCCAAGTAACACGATCGAGCTCATAAAACAACGTGAATCGAGCTACCTAGCCAAAAATCAGCCAAGTAACACGCTCGAGCTCATAAAACAACGTGACTCGAGCTACCTGGCAAAAATTCAGCCAAGTAACACGCTCGAGCTCATAAAACAACGTGACTCGAGCTACCTGGCCAAAAATCAGCCAAGTAACACATACGAGCTCATAAAACGTGTCTCGGGCCACATGGCCAAAAATTAGCCAAGTAACATACTCGAGCTCATAAAACAACGTGACTCGAACGGACTCACGAAGTATTTGTAAGGTGTTACCTGAACTTGTCTACACTGAACTGAAATGGATAACGAGCACGAGTTAATTCGCCATAACAGAATCAGGCTTATTCAAAACTCATGTTTGTACAAATGAAATCTATGACATCGAGGATAGTAGATAAAGAACAAAATGTCGATCTTCCATTAATCAAAAGGCCCGAGGTTCGGCAATGTACATTGAAATATCCTTGGAAACAAAATATATGACTAGCCAAGATCGAATTACAAAGACCTAGTCTAGGTCGGTAGCATCAACTGTTGTCCCGGGGTCAGGAGTGTCGGCCTCCTCCCCTTCTTCGTCATCATTCTCCTCGACCTCTGAGGCTGACAGCTCGAGCTCGTGAGCCAGCTCATTAACTTATTTGAAATCCTCAACAAGAGGCTTCAAGTCGTCAGGGAGCCTCGTCCTCAAGAAGGAGCGAGCTAACCTCAGGCCATAAAAGTAAGAACCCGAGCCATATTGTCCCAACAGCGCCTTATGTTCATCAAATTTCTTAAAATCCTCGACCGCTTCGACCCGAGCATTGGCCATCCTATCCTCGACCTCCTTCTTAACTCGGAGAAGCTCGAGCTTAGCCTCCTCCGCCTCGTCCTTGGCCTCCCCAATTTGGTCCCGCACTTTCCTAATTTCAATCCAAGTTAAGTCACGCTCAACCTCGAGCTCTCTGATACGCTTTTCCTTTTGCTCGTTTTCGGCCTTGAGCTCAGCCTGCCTGCTCGAGGAACTCAGGCTCTTCAAGGCTAGTCCTCGAGCCATGCTCAATGCCTAGAAGTACGTATGAGCACCATCCAAAATAAATACAAGTAAATAGCTTGAGGTCATATGCGTACCTTCAGAGTAGCGAGCTCAAGGGCTCGTATCCCTTCCCTAAGGTCAACGTCGTCCTGGAACTTAGACACAATGGTCGGTATCAGTGGACAACGGGCATGGTCTTCTAAAAGGGACCGAGGCAACGGCACGTCCCCCTCTAGGTCGACGATTTCCGAAACACCTCGAGGCGCATAGGCCCGACTTTCAGGATGAGTGGAAGACAGATGTTGAGCTGTGGAACTCTTAGATGACTGTCCGATCCCGCTCTGAACTCTGCTCGATGTTTTGTCACGAGCTCTTTTCTTGCCCTTCGACATGGCAGGCGCCTTGGGCCTCGGGCCTTTAGCTTTCTGTTGGACGTTGGAAAGGAGCGCATCGGGGTTGAAAGACATTTCTAAATCTGCAAAGAAAAAGGACAAGTGATTAGCTCGAGCAACAGGACGGGATAATGAAACACAAAGGATGAAAGGATCATACCCTCGAGCCCACTTACGTTGGCCAGATCGAGGGTGTCATCCTCGAGAAGGTAGTCGATCTTTTCTGCAAGAGGGTTGTGGTTAACTAACCTCAACCTATCTCTCTCTAACTCCTTGACGTACTCTTGGCTATCATTGAACTTATCCTTATTTAGGATCTCCCACATCGGGTCAAATCTATGGTCGGGATTTTGAGGTTTGACAAAGAAAAATCGCCATTTCCACCCCCGAAGGGAGCTCGGGGTTTCAGGGGCCCTGAATCCCCCTTTGGTCAATAAGTACGCAAAACAGTTGTACCCCGGGACATACTTTAGATCGAACACTGCCCTCAAAAGGTCGAGCCTAGGCCTGATCTCAAGACATCTACACAAGATAAAGAAATAAACCAAGAGCCTCCAACTATTGGAACTAGCTAGCCCGGACACATCAGGCAAAAATTCAGAAAATGGATAAAGAACGGGTGGAAAGGCCATCTAAGCCCGGCCTTAAGGGCATCCCGAAAAAAGGTCATCTGCCCCTCCCAAGCATCAACAACCAAATCACTAGGTTCAGGAGCACATACGTCGCAAGTAGGCATAACCCTGACCTCCCTAGCGATCTTAATAATCACGTGCTCTTTGTACTGGGTCGCTCCTCTAGGGTAGGTTAACCCAACCTCGACCGCAGGGTATACACTTAAAGGGACTGCTACAGGGATAATAGCTGCACCTACGTTCTCGGGACTTCTAGTGGTCGAGCTACCCGATGACTTACTACTAACACCGCTACTCGACCCATCACTACTGTTACTCGACATCGTGCTCTGGAAAATAAATTAACTAAAAAGCTCGATCACTTACCTCTTAATGACGACGCTCACAAAACTCTACGCCCCGACCTCGATCTGATTTCACTAAGGGTCCGTTTGATTTGGCGAAATTTTCCATGGAAGTAGGAAAATATTTTCCTACTTCCACTTTTTTACTGTTTGATAGGTTAAATTTTCCACGGAAAATGTTTTCCTCCCTTTTCCTAGGTACAATCCTTTGATGCACAAATGATGGAAAATGTTTTCTCACCTAATAGGTGGAAAAACATTTTCCACATTTGGCAACCAATTCTATCAATCATTGTAAAAAGAATTTTCATTTTTGTTGACAATTTCTATGCAAAACAAAGTCAAACGAATATGGTAATTTTTTCTAATTGTTTAAAAAAAATTTTTTTTTTTTACTTTTTGGTAATTGGAACAAATTCTATACGTATTGGTAGAAAAAATTATCACTTTAATGGACAATTTTTATAAAAAACGAAACCAAACGGACACCAAACTTTCAACATTTTCCAGGTAGAAAATTATACAAATCAAACACAATTAATTACAATTCCCAGTAAAACAAATTCTAGGCAATTCAATTCCCAGTAAAACATTTTATTTCCACTCATTTTCCACATTTGCAATCAAACAGACCCTAAGAGATGGGAGTAAAAAGGTGAAAAATGAAGGGTGAAAAAAAGGGGTTATTTATAGGATTCAGGGAAAGGGCAAAAGTCCTTCAATCCGGACCATTGATCGGACCACGTGTCACACATCCAAGGGCAAGGTCAGAGAACCTATACGTGCAGGACACGTGGCCGCACATCTGTCAAGAATAACGGCCCATTGAGCTCGGCCCAGCCCAGCTTACCTCGATGCATCTTGACCAACAGCCCAACGACATGACCTTCAGCTGCGACCTAGATGCACGGGGGCCTGTGATGTTACTTGACCCGAGCCCAAGCATGACCCGTTGTAAATGGGCTTATTGGGCCTTTTTTAGATCGGGATATTATTTAGGTCGGGCCCATTAGCATGGACCCGACCTTATCCTACCATTTTTGGGTTCTTCCCAGGTTCGAGGTCGAGTTTGGTAGGTCGGGCCTATAAGTAGACATACCATAAAAACCTAACTCACGTGCCCTCTCCCTTACCTCGCATGCCCCTAAAATCCTAGTTCAATCCAAACGCTAAACCCCTCAGTTACCATATGTATTTCACATTAACTCAAATAACACATCCCTTACACAACAAAAACACATTCAATAAGGAAAGTTGAATCATTCCAGGATTCCATCTCCACCTTCTATAAATACGCAACCTAGCCTCATCATACATGTACGTTTTTCATAACATTCCAGTACAAGTTTCTCTTGAGCTTTTGTCTGACTTAAACATCGGAGGGGTGACGATAACGCACCTCGACACCTTTGTTTTAAGTATTGAAGATCGGATCACGTGGAGTTCTTCACTTCCAGTCAGGTTTGCCCAGGTGCGATTTTTGGTAGCATCACTTTTGTTTCTTTCTCTCTTTTGTTTAATGGACTCAATTCTAGTTTAGGAAAAGCATCATTTCACTGCCATTGTTCTATTAAACACATCGCATCCTATTTCCTTTTTTCCTGAATCATGAGTAATTAGTAATAAGCAAGATTATCAAATTAAAGGTGGATTTAACAAGTCCCCAATATAATTAAGAAATCAAAAACGTTAGAAATGGGAAGCAAATGGTGCAGCAGGGAACCCACATATTAAATTTGAAAAACTAGAGATAGATTAAAAGATCCACGTAGAATGTAAAAGAAAATACATTACCAATGAGGTTGGCCAGGTGCACGGTGAGCTTAGGCTTGAGGATTGGAATGACAGATTCTCGCTCCAATCGGATAACCTCTTTATTATTATTCTTTCTTGTCTCCGCCATTTTTTCCCTTCTCAGTCGATTTATTTACATGAATGCATCCACAAAGTGAACATAGAAAATTTTGGGAAATGAGGGTTTTGATGTCTACGAGATGGGTGGTTCTACTGCGAGTATTAACTTCGCGTCGAAGGCAGATCAATATTCATAGACAATAAAGAGTCTAAGGCGTGTTCTAGGTATTAAAATGGAATTAAAATTGAAAAATTAGTATGGTTGACTTATATTTTTAATTTTAATTAATTTTAAACTGTATCCAACATGGCTTGAATCATCAGATTCTCAGCTCTGTCAAAAATTAGTATGGTTGACTTATATTTTTAATTTTAATTAATTTTAAACTGTATCCAACATGGCTTGAATCATCAGATTCTCAGCTCTGTCACCTCACTCTTGTCTCGTGTGTAATGTGTTACAACCGTTACTCCATTCAATTGATTTTGACTAACCATCAAACTATAATATTTTAGGGTGTATTGAACCATGGTCACTAAAGTTTCAGCATAATCTCGATTGCCTGTATAGGTAGGGACAATTAAGCTACTAAACTTTAATTTATCTAACGTGAATGAATTTCAACTTTGTTTCCAATTTTACCACTTGCATTTTTCCTCATTATCTCTTCAATGGGAGACCGTTCTAATCTCGAATATTCATTTTATTTTATTTTTCTATTTTTAATATAAGAAAATAATATCTATATAACTAAATGAGACAACATATGATAATATTTAATCCTTGCTTCCCAAGTCTTAATTTATCACTTTACAACAATGTTCTAAAAAGTATAAACCGTGATTATGTGTGAATGTCACGTTTCAAGTCTCAGGAGCTTAGTGTAGAAAAAATATTTTTTTAAAATATTATTTTAAATTTTTAATCATTCTAAAAATTATTTAATAATTAAATTAATACATACCAAACATAAATTATAAAAATATTATATTTACTTGATAATTCATATAATTAGTCAATTATACAAATTTCAAATTTTTAAAATGCAAAAACTAAACTATATTTAGATGGTAAGATACATTCTTCACCGTATCATTCTTTTCCTCGTCATCACAATCCTTTACAATCCAAAATCTTGCATTAATAGCAGTACTTGCTAATAGAGTCTTTATTTTATCCTTCTTCTTCTTCATCATCAACTTTGCATTAAATTGCACATAAATAAGATTGTTCATCCTTGTTGTGTAATCCATTCTTTTTCTTGTTGTGTACCAGAAAAAAAAAATAAGAAAAAGAAAAAGAAAGATACATATAATGAGCAAAGCATATTCAAGTAATTATTCATTGACCAAAAGATTTTTTTAAAAGAATGGCTTTAAAAAAAAGGGGGAAAAATTAATTAATGTCTAGGTACGCTTAATTGAGCATTAAGCGGTCAACTTTATCACTTAATTTCGCATTCACTGTCACTCTGTCAAGACATAGCGTTTTGCCTGCACTTTGCTCTTAAGCGTGTTTTTTAAAACACTACTCTATAACATAGCTTAATTAAGTCAAGAGATTGCAAGCTGCAAGATCAGATACAATACAAATTGTATCTTCTCGTCTGCTACCTCTTTAGAATCTGGCATTTACAATGTTTCGCTCTCACGTAGAAACTACCCTTGTACAGTATCAATCAATCAATAATTAAGGAAAAAATTTGTAAATGATTTAATTTATAAACAGATGAAAATGAATGATGAAAAAATAAATAATATTTGTAAATCTATTAATAGATTTAATTAAAAATAAAGTTTGACTATTTACAAATAATTTATAATTTTTGCCAAATAGCCTATATTTGACAAATTTTTATAAATTATTTATATAAACACATAAAGTCACATTTTAAAAGAACCACATGTACAATTATTTATCTACTGCTCATTGTTATTTATTACAACATGCTTTTAAGAAGCAACAACATGAAAATTAACAAGTTAATATTTAAACTTAATAGAGCCAAGCTACGTAGTCCCCTACCATCTTGGGACCTCGATTTTGATATTTTATTATTTCTACCGAATATCAAAACACATCTTTCGTCGTATAGAAGTCTACTTATACACATGTGTATTGAACAAAGTGCCATCTTTCGTACTTTGACCACCCATCTTCAGCAGGAAAAAAATACATCTAAAAACCAAAAAAAAAAAAAAAGAAAATGTTACCCCCAAATAAGAATCCTTATTGATTCCACGATCTTACGAATGGTTTCCCCATGGACTCTTGTACTCCAGAATTCTGATGTGTCATTTCCATCCATCCAATGTTGTTGGTTTTGATACCAGTGACTGTGTCATGGCTGCTCAAGTAGTTGAGTGAATTAGCAGACTGTTGCAACACATTGCTGCTTGTAGGAATTCCGCCATCCATTCCACTACCATTTCCAGGCACAATGAACCGTTCTGCAGACGCCATTGGATCATAAGTGGCACTAGGACGCAGTTCATTACATTCGGATACAACACTGTATAAGGTCTGATCCGAGTTACTTCCACTGCCTACACTGTGGGTCCCACTAACAGCACCCATCGACCAGCCACCACCAACCCCATGCTCACTTTGAAACCAATTCTGACTCAGCTCTCCATTCATATGAGATAGAGGTGCCCAATCATGAATATTGACTGTCAAGTTCTCTTGCTTCTGCATAGAATATCGACCTCCATCAGAATACACACTCTCCTGAACGTTTTGATGCAAGTAAAGATCATTCAGTCTCTTCTGCCTGGGGTCCAAAGCAAGTGATGGATAAACCTGTTCCCTAAAATGCCCAGAAAATTGACCACCCTCCATCATTAGATTGGGCGCTGGCCTGAAATTTAACCCCAGCTGTTTTTGCTCATGATGGCTCGGTAAACTGCCCTGGTTCTTGAAGAAAGACTGAAGTAGTTCGTTTCGAGCTTTGTTTGGGTAAGTAAAAAAGGACACATCATCAGGTTCTCTGTGCAACGGATTCTTCCCTACATTCTTACCCCTCGTTGCTTCCAAATCTATCATTTGTACCGGTTGCTCCTCTATAAACTGCGGATGGCCAAGTGACAACTCACCAGCAGAGGCATATTCATCACTTGCAGAAGTAGAACAATAATAAGAGCCGTGCATGTTACCTGCTGTCCAGACATTCCTCGTAGTTGGGTGAGGATCCTGCTGGCTAACAGGAACATCCACGTGGTTCAGATTTCCGGGGTACTCTGACATTATTGAAGGAACTCCATCTGTCTTCGCAATTAAATCATTTCCAAGGGATTCCATCTCCATCGAGTTGAACTGGAAGCTACCGTCATTAGGCGAATCCAACTGCTGCTGTTGATGCTGATCCTGAATAAAAACATGGCTGGAGTCATCATTATCATCTTCAGAAAGTTCTTTATCTTTAGGTGTTTGCTCATTAAATACATAACCGGTCTTCTTTTCCTCGTCAACCTGACCATCATATGATAACACATAAGAGGTTAGTACAACCACCAAATCTTTGTTGCACAGAAAACACAAATTAACAAAATTTGTCTCCAGTGATTGACAAGGCTGATTCCATATACTCAAACTACCCCCAATCATAAACAAAAAATAGACAGCAAAAACCACCTCTGTAGTCACAGCCATATCACAGTTTGCTTCTCCATTATCTATTGGCTTCTGAAGTAAGCAGCCCTCTTTCTCCTCATCCTGAACACCCACCAAATGGAACTGACAGGTTGATATCATACACTTAAAGTAGACTGCTATGTTAAAAACATCAGCTTTCAATGTGTGGTGGCAACGTTTTAGCAGATTTTGATAAAAGTTGATGACAAGTGAGGTTAAAAAGTTGATAAAAATGCACAGTTAAAATTGAAGTTTGACCAGTTGAAAAGTTGATGAAACTTTAGCAAAGTTTTACCAAACAAGGTGATAATTTGTTATTCCTAAAGCTCTAAATTTAATCAGGATATACAAGAAAAAATGTTCAGCTGATAAACCTTGACTGTCATTGCAGGTATAATTTCTTCTTCGCTATCATCTGCTGGCTCATGCTGCTGCTCGTGAGAATCATCTTTCTCTTCATCCAGAGTAGACTATTAGAAGCGAACAAATTAAAAAATGCAGCAACTAAAAAAATTTGCAAGAGATGTGAAATTTAAATTTCAATCAATTTACACGACTAGGGATCTCTCCACACACATTGAAAAACTTCTAAAAAGGATAGATGCAACAAACCTCTTGACAATTTAATTTTTGCCTCATTTCTTGACTCAAGGACTGTGTTAACTGTTGTCTCTGCAATTGTCTCTTCCTCCAGATACCAAAACCTTCTGGGACATTTTTATTAACCAATTTCAACCTGTAAGATCGATGCTAGCATTCGTGAGCATGAACTGAAAGAGTTTAAATAAAATTTTACTTTGACAATGTTTTTAAGACATTAAAAAAAAAAAAAAATAAAAAAAAAAAAAAGAGGAGGAAGGAAGAAGGATAAACTAACCAATAATAATGAAGCTTCTTTCTTTCTTCCTCCTCAAATACCTCAAATGGTTGTACACGGAGTGCATCAATGTTACCTAAAACATTATTCAGAGACCTAGGCTTGATGCTATTACTAGAATGCTTCATACTACTCTTGACACGTTGATGCTGTTCTTTGCTGACCTGAAGAACCACATAACACAAGCCTCAGCTTGAAAATATTACGAACTAGAAAACACATTCCTAAAAGAAATAACAAAACTGGAAACCGAAAATATTAGAAAACTAGGTGTGCAATTTTACTTTATGGAAAAAGGGCAGGAGTTATGAATAGTGAAATGTCGAAGTAAATAACAATTTCTGATGCACCAAACAACCTTGATGTAAGACATATATTTGGCACCATCACCATGCTGGATATTGTGCTTTTGGAGCTTTTCTCCCTTTTTGGGCCATTCAACAGCCTTTAAGCCATTGGAAGAATCGTGATTTTTGTCCAAGAAGCCTCTTCTGCATATTCGAACACAGAACAACTAGCTGGAGTTATAAAGATGACTTTAGCTATATAGACTTACATATGTTAGACACTCAAAATTATCATCAAATGCAGATAACGAGAACTTGTGAGGTCTTTTTTTTTTTGGTCAGATGAGAGAGAGAAAGAGACTGAACTACCTCTTTTTAGATTTTCCAAGCATCATCACCAAGTTCTGATTGTCACTGCTGTATGCTTTATCAGAAGTAGCCCAAGAACATGAGTCAGGCGTTGCAACAAGGTGTTCTTCAGTGTCATAGAATCCAGTCTCAGACGGCATACCTTTGTCAGCATGCTTCCTAGCCCTGCTTAGAAAATTCAATTCTTAAACCTAGATGGTTTAAATACAGAAACCGTATAATCTTTTAAACTTCGAAACTAGAACAAGTAGCAGAACCTAAGGGATACATTAATAAATCCATTTCGTGACAATTTCAAGCTAATTCAGCAAGGCACCAAGAAATTTTGCATTTTCATGTTAGTTGTGGAAACATCAATGACAGGCTGCTGAAATATGACTGAGAAAATTCCTCTACAGTATTCTCATGACTAATTGTATGCAAATCAATTTTGAAATAGAACACTAAACATCCATTACACAACATATACACAAGAAACATAACATAGAAACACATAACTGCCGAAAAAATCAAGCACAGTCAAAAGCAAGAAATTAGGATTGGATTGCCATGGGTATCGTATATGTATAACACTGCAATAGTGTGTTGATTGCCAAGTACTATTTACAAAACTTCATCATTTATTGATCTAACAACTATCGTGGATACAAGTTCCATTTCCAAGATTTTTCAATTCAAATTAATAAATTGTGGATATAAGTTCCATTTTCAAGATTTTTCAATTCAAATTAACTGAATAAGTTACCCTTTCAAATTCAATAGTTAATGAAAGAAGAAGGGGGCCTTGGGGGTGAAATTTTCTCACGAAGACATGCTGAATGCATTAATATGATAATGAGGTTCCTAAAGACTATGTAGGAGACTTTATTAACAAATTTTATACAACAAAAACATGCGTATGAAGAGGATAACCACCAAATTTTCTGCTCGACATCCTCAGGATCCTTGCAGGTGGCCAATTTTTCCTTCCATGTCCGCAAATTCCCTATCATGCTGAGACAAGGAACATAAGCATCTTGAACAGAAAAAATTAAAGCGATAGCACAACTCAGAATAACAACAGATAGCACTGAACAAATGATAACTACATACTCATCATGATACTTCTGCAAGTCCGAATAGTATGCCTTCTTACTGGTCTTGAGAGACTGTTCCTCGTGAATAATGTTATCAGGATGAAGTTTCCCAGAACAAAGAGATGAGCCCCTGAAAACATAATTCTACGAGTAAGTAACTTTGCTTAGCCATGGCCATACCGTCGTACCAAATTTAAAATGGAAGTCTGTAATCATTAATATATCAGGAGCATGTGAGGGGAAAAAAACCATTTCTATGTTCACAAAACTGCAGGATCAAACAAGAACAATATGTATGCCATGGTAGTAAGCCAAACTATTCCCAGGAAAGCTGGGTGAAGAAATTACAATGCTTCCCTGTCAGAAGCTTGGCCCCCATTAATTTATAATACATTTTTTTCTTGCTTCTTTTTAATCATACATTCTTCAATAAAATAATATTACACATAAACCAAAAACTCTTCCTTCTTTTTCAACCACAAATTCTCCAAAAAAACACTATTTCAAAAATTATACCATCAAATAATGGGGGCAAAACGTGGGCTTAATTATAGTGGGAAAAAGTAAACTGTTTTCAAGCAATGATGCTAAATGCATCTTCCAGTATTCTTTACCTTTTGAAAATAACAAATATCACTTAATATACAAAAGCGTGTTAGCCCTCATCATTAGTCAAAAAACAATCAAGGCATAAGTTAATAGTGCCCTCTTTCTTTTTAACTTAGAAGTTTCTTTCAAGCCATAAGTCAGGTTATATAACTTCTGCAAAGCATCTCAAACCAAAAGTAGAATTTTGTGGCCTCAGTGAATGGGAAGAACAAGACCGATGACATCCCATCCAAGATGAAAATTGTTTAGCCCTTGCTTGGTCCCCATTTTTTTCAAAATACATTTATCTCTCTCTTCTTTTCAACCGCACATTCTTCAATAAAATCATATTACACGCAAATCCAAAAATTTTCCTTATTTTTTAACCAGACATTCTCCATCAATCTACTATTCTAAAATACATTCTCAATAGAAAAAGGGGACCTAAACAGAGTCTTACTGTTCCATAGAAGGAAACAATTGTGTTATGTACAACAATAAATAAACCACATGCATGCTAAGAAGACAATCAAAAGAAGTCGCACAATCAGAAAACACGTGCATATAAACCAAAATTGTTCAAGATATTCAGAATTATAGTAAATGAAACTATTACGTGCAAGATACAAAACAGTACAGCTCAGTTGATATATGTTATGATTTAGACTACTGCAGCTTTTAAAATCAGATGTCTACAGCCCACAAGCACAGAAGAACTTGCCATTTCTTGAAAGGATTTCCAAAGTGAAAATTAATCCCTGCAAGCAAGTCTTGAACAATATTATCTGACTCAGCTCCTTTAGGTAGAAATTGCGATAGAAGACTTCGTTCATCTTCAGATAAATGGTTCTGCCAGACCTATAACGGGTTCCATATGAATAGATAGTTTAAGAACAGTAACTGCTTGACAAACAAGCATTAAAAGGGACAGTTACCTCATACGAGAACACCTCAGATAGACTTTCCAACTCAAATATCTCCTGAGGAACAGAAATTACATCAGCCAAAAAGTTATGGCCACGAGCACCTGCCTCCATAAATGGAATTAAGTGTCTTTGAGCAATGCCAATCTGCTCCCTCTTGGAAACAACACTCTTTTTCTTGTTATCCCACTCAAGAAAGATGTTAGCTCTCATGTTCAGATCATTCTGTGGTGAACCCTTTTTCTTCCTTTTTACCATGCGTAGTTGGCGAGAAGTACATCCAACAAAGCTGGTAGCATTTAACCGCTTTTTCTGCTGATCGGCTGCCATTTTAACCAAAATAACTATTTAACAAGGAGTCTCAATATAACATTTTCTAACTTGATCTGAATCAAAAGGCCTCTTCCTTTGCCGAGAAAACCGAGACTTCAAGCTTAGAGATCTGTCAATAGCAAAACATACAATCTACATAAGACTGATCATGTTCGATCTAGTACATCTAGAAGCAATCGATTTAATTCCTGTAAGAATATGTAAACACTCCAAAGCAGAAAACCAAGTTGCAAAAGCTACAAAAATATAACAAATGCTGAAATGTACTGAGATTAAAATCCTAGTTCCTAAGAAGTTAAATAAATAAATGAAAAAGTTTTATTCATCAGCTCCCTGTCTCTTAGGTTATTTTGTCTACTTTGATTTTCCATTGGTTGGAACCTGGAGGTCAGGCCATATGTCCCTACTTCTATGTTTGTACTTAACTTTTGGTTTTTCGCTTACAGTAGTAATATATACCCCAACTTTGTAGTGATCAAATAAATATGGAAGCCACTATAAAAACATCATCTGACAGAATGAAAGTGGGATACTTAATGGATGATAATGTATCATAATAATCTTCTTGAGTCGAGTCTGTTTATCAAATAATAGATGCCAGTCTGTATATATTCATTCGCACATAGAACTTCCAATCTCAGAAGAGAACCAATCTCAAGTGAGCTCCATGAATTAGCTTCATGCACCAACACCAATCATAGCATAAACAATGGCACTAAAAAAGGTCAAAACCAGTTTCACTCAATAAAACTAAGACCTTGTTTGATTTTTATATTTTGCGA
Source organism: Fraxinus ornus (assembly GCA_903798235.1). Classification (NCBI taxonomy): domain Eukaryota; kingdom Viridiplantae; phylum Streptophyta; class Magnoliopsida; order Lamiales; family Oleaceae; genus Fraxinus; species Fraxinus ornus. Next base: position 4,710 of record CAIGRF010307066.1, on the reverse strand, counting down.
GCTGATTTTTTATGGAGAACGTGTAATTAAAGGGGAAATTATGGGTCCACCTCTAAAATTATTTTATTGGGAAAACATGTGGTAAATTCAAATCGGATGAATAAATAACATGCACGGATTAAATATGATTTAAAAAAAAAAGAGAGAGAGAAAATAAGTAAGAGTGAGGATTTCACAGCAACCCCCTAATGATATTCAGACTCAGTTTTCAAACGTTGTTTAATATGGAGGGGGAAATTACAGGGGGACTGAAGTGTAAGACATTAGTAAACTATAGAGTTGTTATAGAAACAAGAAACAATTCAACAGAAAGATAAGGGGGAAAAGCGGAAAAACAATATTAACAAGGAATACAAGAAAATGGGGGGAAACGAAGAGTGTAAAAATTACGAGTAAAACAACACTGAAAGCATTACCCAAATTAGCAGAACCAGCAATTTCAATAAAAAGGCCAATAAAAAAGTAAAATAAAGCAATTATCCCAGATTAAAATTGGGAAAAAAGATGAATTAAGAACAGAGAGCATATTGGGGAAAAATAAAAGCCCTAGAAAAACAGAAGCAGGGTGGGAATTGAACAAAGAGAATACCTCGTTCGCGCTCAAGATGGAAAACTGGAAGTCTCGAGTGGCTATGAGGTAGAGAGAGATTGGAAGGGAGATGTCAAGGCACGCAGCATAACACAACAATGCAAGTACAGAAGTAGACCACACATTGAGAGATGTTCATCATCATGATAGATAAAATCGGACGAATCAGGTTTTTTGGAACCAATGTTATAAACACGGTACCACAAACACAGGACATGAGTACAACGAAATTATGAATAATTTGTAGGATAATATTCTCTCAATCAACAAAAAGAAAATTGAGGGAAATGGTTTATTATTTTTTACCAAATTGCAACTTAAACATTTGATAGGGTGTCCTCAGTTGATATTGTAATGGTATTTAAAATTATTTCTAAATTTAGGTATCCGAGATTTTAATGAATTTTATGAAATATATTAAAATATTTTAAGTGCGTCTAACTGAGATTTTAATGAAATTCAATGAAATCTTTTAAAATTTTGATATCCTCAATAATGAGTGGATTGATAGAGATTTTATTAATATAGGGATTTTAAAATATTTGAATGGATTTCAATGTTAAAATATAAATAATCAAATCTTTTGAAATTTCATCATATTTTATAAAATCTTATGGAATGTGAAAATCTATTCAAATCCACAAAATTTATTAGAATTTATATATTTTAAAATCTATCAAAATCTTAATTGAGGACACTCGTTAAATATATTCACACAACAATTTTTAATAATTAAATTATATCTTAATTGCATGAAATGTTCATAGTCTTTATACATTATTATGCCTCTATTCTATAGAAATTAAAATTCAGATTTCAATCTAAATTAAAGTCAATAATTAATTTAAATGACACATTTTATGGGGTCACAACTTTTCAACAATATATTTCACCATTTTTTTTTATCAAAATCTACTAAAAATCTGATTTTAATACACATCAAATAGGACTGAACTATATATTTATGTATCAAACTTTTTTTCATCACATTATTATTCTCAAATTAATATAAATTGTTGTTCATTATGGTTTTTCTCCAAAATTCTCTTTAAGATAAGCAAAACAAATAATAATACAAAAATGTGAATAAATATTTAACCCTCATTTTAAAGCATGTTAACAATATTTTTGGATGAAAATCATAATTAAAGACAAATTTTTCTAATCAATAAAATGTTTAAATAAAAAAAGAAGAAGTTATAAATGCTTATAAAATCAAGGTAGTTACATTCACACCACCTTTTTTTATTTTAAATAAATATATTATCTTTTAATTACATTAAAGGTGATTAACCTTTATTCATTAAAAAGCTCTTCTGATCGAATAATACACTTACATAAAATTATCAAAATATGTTCAACGAGTTTTTAATCTTAAAAGCAGCTTTCAATTCTTTAAAATTCTACAAAGCGAGCCCTTATTATATATAAGAGATCAATCACGACTTTAATTGATAAATCTAATTATCAGCACTGACATGTTACATTGGATAAATCTTCAGTCAGTTCTGTTCATTAATTTTCTGATGGGTCAAAAGTTGGACAACTGTTTGGTGCAATGCTAGACATGGCTGGCATTTGAAAAACATGCATATGTTTCCAAGAGAGAGCCATAGAAATTGAATTACACATTGGTATATTTGTATTTAAGTTTTATTTATCGTCACATTTATATTTAATAAATTTTTTTTTCATGACGTTCTTATACTTAACCTTTTATTAATCAACACATCCTGTCCCCAATGACCTTTTTTCTTCCAAAAATTCTAACATGTTATAAAATGAGGGACAAATATATAGTTACAATTTTTGTGTTTATTTTTTATATGCTTATTTAATAATACGAGGGGTAAATAATTTTTCTTACTTACTCGTCAAAGAACTTTGGAATGGAAATTATCATTAGGGACGAATGTGCTTATGAATGGACGGTTGGGGATAAAAATACAATGTAAAAATATTAAAAATTTAAGTGTGATAATGATTAAAAATTAATACAAGTATTAAAAAATATGGGGTGAATATTTTTAGTTATTCATTTAAAAAAAACATGGATGTGATTGCATTTACAAATAAATAAATAAATAAAAAATTGCACTGATTTGTCCTGTGAAATGACACAAGGGGATTTGTCACCTTTTCAGGTCCCATTTTCCCGGTGGTTACCAACTAGATGATACTATACCATTTAGTGCTCTTATCCATTGTCTAGGGCTATGTGATTGTTATATGGAAAAATCTATATGTATTTCCTAATTTACTACATGGATAACTACATGGTCACATGGTCTCTCCCTATTGGAGGAGCGGCTGGTGGGTAATCCTTGGAGTAATTGTAGCATTGTCCTTGTTATATATGCGATTGCGACTCATATAAATTACTTGATTAATAGTATCTTGATCTTTAATTACCAAAATATCATACACATATGTTAATCACCTTGCTCTGCAAGAGTTACAATTCTGTAATGGGATTTCATCAATGATCAACACTGTGACCTCTTCATTTGTTTTTTTTTTTAAATATAAAAAATAAAAGTATGATATTATATCCGCAGGAATTTATCCTAGCCTCGATTTATAAAAATCAGAGATAACTCAAAGGTCATACACAGTATTTCAATTTTACAATCAAAATATAAAAGAAAAAGAACAGATCATTAGCATCCGAATATCATCGATATTGGGCTCAGACACATTGTAGCTTTCTGTACAAATCAAAATAACAAACCCCAAACCCTCAAAGACCAATCAAAACTACTTCCGTGAACCAAAAGTTCCAAAACTGAAATCGACACTCTCTTTTCACATATTGAATCACAAAGAATTAGAACCACAGAGGAATTGAAAAGATCAAAACAACCAGAAGTCGAAAATCAACACAGAGAAGATAAAAATGAGGGCAAAAACCAAATAGAATTCTAGAACCCAAAGAAAATCAGACGGCGTGAAAAAAATAATTAGGGCAAACACATGGCTCTAATTTATACAACTCAACCATCACTGTAGATCTCAGATGGAATCACCGGTTCAGAGCAGTTAGCGATTACCCAAGGCGACTAAAGTCACAGTTTTAAAGTGCGAGATAGGCTTTATATTTGGGCTCGGCAATTGGGCTTCTTCATTGAATTATCAGGCAATGAAAATATAATATCGACAGTGAACTTAGCCCAGTTTATCATCACAGCCCAAAATGTTTGGGTTTTTGGCATCACATACGTAAGCTTACGTTGCCCATATTTTTTTTTATCCCTTGATGTCAAAAAATGACGTCATATATTTTGATCAGCTTAAAGAGAATATTTGAACATAATGAAAGTATTGCATTACTGGAATTTTTGCCTAGACTTTTGATAATTGTACTAAGAGATTTTCTCTCGATTCGGACTCTCATTCTCATTCACCTTTCTTCCCTTCATACAGATTGATGGACATGAGCTTATTGTCTTGGTTCATCTTCTTGATTGGTTGGTTTGAACAACACTTCCATCGAGGGAAAGCACTTCCTTTGTGATGCTAACGTCATGACGATGTTTTCATATAACATTTCATGTAATCTAACACCGACCTCTATCAAAAGGGTCTTCGGTTGAGGTGTCGAGCTGATATGTGTGATTCATTTGATAGAAAACTCTTTTAGCCAATTCAAGAAAAAATTTCAAATTATTTAATGTGAATTTTAGATCGGCAAATTATTTAGAACACTTTAAGCATAAAACTCTCATGGCTATTTATTTCCCAAGAAAAAACTCCTATATGGTGTCTGGCATTAGCATTGGCATTGGCATTAACTTCATATTCTTTTTTTCTCTACAAGAATTAACCTAAAAGGCAAAGGCAAAGAGCTTGTGGAATTGATTGCAGTACCCTGTTTGGATACCATGTTCATATGCTACCAATTATGGTGGCGCTACTTAAAAGGGAAATACATTAAAAATTAAAAAAAATTCATTCTATGTTATAAGACTCAAATTTAAGTCCAAGCATTCCTTTATTCAAAAGATCAATAAAATTAGAACAAATATAAATAGTGATTATCTAACTTCAAATTCTTTTCTTGTTTAATTATAGACAAGTTCAGATCATGTAAAGAAGTAATAACATGTCATTGTATTAATAAA
>CAIGRF010307059.1:30342-41190 GCA_903798235.1 Fraxinus ornus | reverse complement strand
AAATGAAAATAATGAAATTACAAGATACAAAACCCGACTCGTAGCTAAAGGTTTGTCCCAAAGACCAAGAATTGATTATGAGGAAATATATTCTCTCATAATGGATACCATCACTTTTAGATTTTTAATTATTTTGATTGTGTCACAAATGCTCGTTATGCGCTTTATGGATATAGTAACTGCATATTTGTATAGATCACTTGATAGTGCTATATATATATATATAAGTCCTTCATAGGTGAGAAATAAATTATACATGCTCGAAAATCAAAGATCATTATATGGATTGAAACAATTCGGACGCATGTTGTATAATCGTCTTAGCGAATATTTGTTGAAGAAAAAGCTATAAAATAAAGATATCTACCCACGTGTTTTCATAAAGAAAACAAATATTGGATTTGCATTTGTGACAACTTATGTTGATAATTTAAATTTAATTATAATTTCTCAAGAGTTCAACGAAATTGCAAATTATTTGAAAAATGAATTTGAGATGAAAGATTTGGGAAAAATTAAATTCTGTTTCGAGTTGCAAATTAAACATTTCCGAAAAGGATTATTTGTTCACCAATCTATATATGCATAAAAAGTTTTCAACAGTTTTTATATGAACAATGCACATCCATTGGCATCATCTATGATTGTTCGATCATTTGATGTAAAAAAAAAATTATTTTCGCCAACTTGAAGATGGAGAAATTTTTTTTGGTCCTGAAGTACCATATCTTAGTGCAATTAGAGCATTAATTTATCCTGCAAACTGTACTCGACCCGGCATAAATTTTTCTGTAAATCTCTTTACAAGATATAGCTCCACACCAGCACAAAAGACTTTAGAATGGTATTAAACATATTTTTCGTTACCTAAAGGGTACTATTGATTTGAGATTATTTTATTTTCAAAAGTCGGGATCTACTTTAGTGGGATATGCAAATGCATGCTAGCTCTCTGACCTATATAAAGCTAAATCACAAACATGATACATGTTTACACGTGGAAGAACAGCTATATCATGGAGATCTATGGAGTAATCCTGAAAACAACATCATGAAATCATTTTGAAATTATTGCAATCCATGAAGCAAGTCAAGAATGTGTATGATTGAGGAACATGACTATCATATTCAAGCATTATGCCGATTAAATTCAACAAAAGATAGTCCAACAGTTTCATATGAAAATGATGTTGCTTGTAATCATTTTGAAATTATTGCAATCCATGAAGTAAGTCAAGAATGTGTATGATTGAGGAACATGACTATCATATTCAAGCATTATGCCGATTAAATTCAACAAAAGATAGTCCAACAGTTTCATATGAAAATGATGTTGCTTGTATTGCACAACTCAAATGAGGTTATATCAAATGTGACATGACGAATCATATTTCTCCAAAATTCTTTCATGCACATGAGTTTTAGAAGAATGGTGACATTGATGTTCAACAAACTCGTTCAAGTGACAATGTGACTGATTTATGTAAAAAATACTGTCAACATCTACATTCAAGAAATTGGTTCACAAGATTGGAATGCGTCACTCCAAAATTTTCAATGATCAACATTAGGGGGAGTAGCTGTAAACTTTTTTTATTTTCTTAGGTTTTATCCCACTGGATTTTCCTAGCAACATTTTAATGAGGTAACATTTATCTTTAATACTCCAAAATAACTGTACTCTTTTTTCATTCGTTTGATTTTTTGTCATATTGGATTTTTATCAAAGATGGTTTTAAGGAGACATATATTTTGTAATGTGTCATTCAAGGGGGAGCGCTGTAGTCCTAAAAATTATTACTATTGTATCCCTAATCCTGTCCTATAAATTAGCGTTTTAGTTCTCATTATAATACACACAAATTTATTGACTTTTATTTTCTCTTTTCATAACACTATGCTATTTATTTACTATTTAGTATTTACATTTAAAACTTATTTTTTTGTTGAAAACTTTTGAAATGTATAAAATTTTTATAATGTGTTTTAGATATTTGATATGAATTATTTTTAATTGATTAAAAATTAAAATAATATTAAAATTGTTTACCTCGATATCTCCTCTAAGCTCGCCTAACTTCAATTCCACGCATCGCCACGCGTTAGGTGGTGTATTTTATTGATATTTCACCACTCCATTACCGTTGCAGTTGCCGCCAAACTCTTCATCTTTTCACAATTTAGGTTTCAAATTATATTCTAATCAAAGAATCGATCTACAACTACATTTCGCTATCTGCAATTGTAACGACTCAATGGTCAACGGGTAATAGCCTTTTGTTAGTGTTTTCATCTCATGCATAGGTGGTGGCGGTGTCGCGAATAATAATTGAGATTTGAAGTGAGGAGTCGAGAATTCGCATCCGAATGAATCCCAGGTGCGTGGAATTGTGGTGGAAATCAGTAAATTGATGAAATTGAGACCTCTGTTTTGACCCTGCATTGGCTACTTTTCAGCTTGATTTCTGAAAATTGGGGCTTTACACGGGGCGGCTGCTTCTTGGTGATTGGATAATAGAATTGGATACACCATCTAACTAGGACACGAGGCATAGGTGCTATTTGCGGAAGGACTTCACTCATCCTAATTTTGCAGTCCAAGGTAAACACTTGTACATGGTGTATATAGATTGTGATAAAATTAAGAAGAGATCACTCAATTTTCGCCCCTGGGAGTGGAGTGGAGTTACGAAAGGTTTATAAAGATATCAGATAAATGTGGAGTGATTTTCTTGTTTGACGTGGTTCTGATATATTGAACTACATTGTCTAGTAGCTTAATCTTTCACAGTCTTCAACACGCTCCCAAGCATGCAGGTTAGACCATTTTTTCGTCAAAGATGGATACATACACAATTTCTATTGTGTCCTCTGGTTGTTCTCTAATACTACATTGATTTTATATTTAAAGGTGATATGCACTGTTCCTCCCAAAAGTATTTAGTTCCAATTTTTTGGATTGAGGTCAATGTAATAATCTTGGGAGAATTTTGGATTTAGTTCCAATTTTTTAAGAGAAACCTCGCTTTCCTCTATCTTGTAAATTTGATACATGATGTCTGAAAAATCTAACACTTATCTTAATACCACGTTCGTTGTTAGGTATCTTTCTATTGCCTTCTTTTTAACATGAATTAAGTATTTAAACAAGTAAATAACTTCCCTGCAATGATCATTGAATGCATTACTTGTCAGGTTTTCTAGCCATTTGCCTCTTTTAGCATTGCAAATCCATTTTCCAACCTCTATTATTTGGTATGTGGCACCTGCGTGGCATGTCGGGTCCATTAAGATGCGCTGTACGGCTCACAATTCTTGTTGGCCCTCCCGAAAAGAATAAGAGGCCTGGCACATCATATATTAAGCAATGGAGATCTGTGGTGGTCTGCATGGCTTGTTTCTCTGTGCGCTTGTATGTTGTCGCAATAATCACCGTAATGCCCCATCTTTTATTCTCGCCTTGTCTATTGTTGTGCAATTTGAAGTAAAAAAAATTAGGTCTCTGACTTCTTTCATACCCTCTCAAAAATTTACAATTTTTAATGGAAAAATGTCAACCTTACCCTTGGAGGCGTAAGGATTGGTTAGTGCATAGTGATCAACACACCACACGATATTTTTTTATAGATTATCAAGTATTATGTTTGTTACATAACAAATAATGTAAACTAACAATAGCTTCTTTGTATTTATGCCTGCAGGCACTCTTGCAATAACATCAAGTAGTTGTCTAGAGACTCATTCTGAATGATGGCTGATTTTTTTCATCAGTGCTGCAAAGATTGCAAGTTTAGTGCAGAAAGAACGTGAGTGCCTGAAGATTTTCGAAGGGGTTTGAGGATGACAATTGTTGGGCTTCAGACACAAGTTAAAAGCTAGATTTAAATGGGAATGGAAATAGAAAAAGCAACATGTCGCAATTTTATATGACACGTAAAAATGCTATTGTTGAAAAAAGTAGGACTTGAAATGCCATGTAATCATTTTAATGCAGGTCTCCTCTTTTGTGCTTAACTGCTTCCTAATTTTGATTATGGATCAGTAGAGGGCTAATGGTATTTACCCATAAGGTTTTAAGTAGCTGCTTCTTGTTTAGCGCGTTGGGGTACAATATATAGGTCTTATAGTTGAATTTCTGTTGTTTGGGAGAAAAAGAAAACAACGGGGAAACAATTTAAAAGTATCATTTGGAATGAGGATAGAAAGGGGAAGAAAATTTGTTTAAATTGAGGACAATGCAGAAAAAGAAAGGAGGAGAGGAGAAGAAGACACTAGACAGAGAATGTAACAACTTTAATAAATTTGTTTGCAGTTAAGGAAAGGGATGGGGAAAGGGAAGATTCACACAGAATATGTGCTACTACTCAGCATTATGCTCTTGCCTTTTAAATTAAGGTAATCTTTCAATCTTCATTTATTGACTTTTCTTTCGCAATTAATTTGTGTCACTTGTTCCTTTTCTTTCTGTTCAAACAAACCAACTTTAAGAGCATATTTGGCATGCACAGTAAATGTGATATAATAAAAAAGATTTTAGTATATCTTTGTGTCTTAATAGTGTCTAATACTATATATTGAGGTGCATTTCAAAGGAAAGCTTCTTAGGCTGGGCCAGTTTTGGGAGGTGGGCCGGACATTCAGCTGAGCCCAGGGCTAGAGTTTTTCAGTCTGTCCCCGCCCATCTTGCCAAAATGTGCACCATACTAGGCCTCTGCAAGGGTGGCAGACCAGCTTTTCACGTTTCTACGTATACTGTTCCATTTCATTTTACACCTTCTGATACTTGAAAGTAAAACTCCTCTTGCAAGTTGGAAAGGAGTGAAAACAGATAAAAAGAAAAAAGGAAAGACAATAAGCCACAGGGAAAAGAGCGGATGTCAGATCTGGTAACTAGAATTGACAATCATACACACATCCTATGTATGAAGGTATGAACTTTGACAAGGTTTCTAACATCATCAGCAACAGGAAAAACACAATACCATTACTTTCGAATCCAATTAAACTAGAATCAGACAAAAGCTTCTTCACAATTTTTTTTTTTTTTTTTTTTAAAAATCTTTGCAAGCCCCTAGAATCCTTATAAAGAATCCCTTTATCTTTATCTTTCTCTCTCCAACCCCCCTTCCTCTCTCATATTGTCCTTCTCCCACTTTTCCATCATTGTTTCACAACAGAAATCATTAGTCATTTACTATCACAACTCAGAAGAATCTAACATGAAAATGCATGAGATTTAATAGTAGAAAAATCCACCCCTCAAAAAAGTGAATCAACATGCACTTTTTATGGGCAGCTTAGGTGCTATTCATGCATGTCTCACCATAACTTTTCTAACTTTCTTAAATATTTTTTTTTTAAAAAAAAACCTCCTTAAGTATTGCTAAACTTTAGTTTGTTCACTGCTTAAGTATACGAATATCCATGCGATTTTGAACTTCTTGACAGATGTAACATTCCATGTTATTTTAAGCGGTTATAAGCATGGGCAGATCTACAATGGGGGTAGTGGGGTCACCTGCCCCCACACTAAAATTTTAAATCCAAAATTTTTCACAACATTTTTCGAGATTTTGCACAAAATTTTCAAAAGAACTCCTTAGTAGTTTTCAATTTTGCTCTCAGAACTAAATTTTTGTGAAATATGCCCTCACAATTTTAAAATTCTAGCTCTGACCCTGGTTATAAGAACTTGGTATTATTAACTCTAGGGGAGGTATTGCAAATTGTCCTGCAATCTTATGCAAAGGCAGTTGATTATCTTCAACACGCCTATCACGTTCCTGACAATTTTTTTTTTTTTTTTCATCTAAGGTGTAACATATAGAATTTTACGTTTGGTAGACCGTTGTCATAAAATTTTCACATCTCATGAAGGTAAAATAAGGCTTCCTCTTTTTTCATTTTTGGGTCGGCCATCATTGATCCAAGGGTTTAATGATGTCCATTCAAAACACTGGAAGTCTTGGTCTCATTGATGACATTTGTACACATGTTCATACAACATCTTCTGTCAAAGCCTTGCAAAACAGCCTTAGGATTAAAAAAGCTTTTGGGGCTACCAACTTATGTCTTGATTTTACACGGATGTTAAACTTCACTTCACATTTGGGTCACTGACCAAAAAAATAAAATAAAATGGTCCTTGGAAACATTTTACCATCAAGAAACTGTCATTTTCGTGTGAGTTCTATCAGACTGCCATGAAAGCTTTGAAACTTCACTTTTTTTTTTTTCTTTGTGTTTAATCACATCATTTTTCTATTGATATGAAAAGCACCTTCCAACTTTTGAACATTAGGCTTAAGCACAACTTAGCCCCTGTTTGGTACACATTAAAATTTTCATTTTCATTTTTCTGCTCATTTTCAACCTCATATTCTTCAATAAAATAATATTTTTCATTACATCAATAACTTTTCATTCTTTTTCAATCACATATTCTCCATCAATCTACTATTCCAGAATACAGTATTTCAAAATAATGTGGCTCAAACACACCCTTAGTAAGCTATCAAGAGTGAGAATTTTCTTTGTCCTGTATTATTTCTCCAAGACGATATAAAATAAGATGACAGTTTTCGAAAATTTTTATTGTATTTGAATATTCAGGGCCCGTTTTTCTTATTCGTTTTTCATAAAGTACCTCGTTTTTTCGACAGAGCATAACGATTTATGATTCTCATTCAAGCAAATGCACGCTGCCGAATCCCTTAATTCAATTTTTAAATATTTGTTGTGATTGGTTTCAAAGATACATTTTCTCACTAGCTACTGATTAACAAAACTTCTTGGCAGACTACAATAAGATATGTAATGAGCATGTGCTTAAAAGTTATTTTTCTTAGAACTAAGTTATGACATACTTTCTGAAAATGTGAGTTTTGTTAATAAAAAAGTAACTTTGAAATCATGTTTGGCAAAGTAACCAAACATTATCTTCATTCTTACTTGTATCATTGCTATTGTTTTCTATAAATCTTTGGCTACAGTCTTCTGATAAAAGGAAGAGACATTTTTTAATTTTATTTTTTTAATTTTTTTTTTTTAAATTTATCATTACAAGAATCTGTTCTTCTCTGCAGGAAATTCTGCTTTCCGTTGAAGCTATGATTGTCTAAATTATTCCACTTGTTTCTTTTCCCTTAAGATAGTAATGTTACTTTTCTTGAAAGAAAAGAATCATATTCTCTTTACTTCAACATTTCTTTCGTGTGTTTACTTAGAAAACTTCTCCTCGAAGATTCATAATCTCTTAGATAAACAATTCAATTCTTTCGTGTGTTTACTTAGAAAACTTCTCCTCGAAGATTCATAATCTCTTAGATGAAACAATTCAACATGATCTCAAAGCAAGAAAATGGTTTGAGTTCCCATCTTACTTATCAGGCCTTTGATGAAAAAAATGTATTCAGAGTGCACGTAAAGAGACGTGTCTATTTTGTAACGGCTTAAACTTTCATATGATGTAGTTGAACACAACTTAAGGGAAAAAAAACAGAAAGAGAAACAACATATATTACCACAACTTGAGGTTTAAAACTATCCTCATCAACTACACTTGACTGCCCATTGTCTCGAGCATATCCTTTGGGGCCCTCCCTTTACCTGTGAGAGCATATGTCCAAAAGCTGCTTCCTTCCTTCAACTATTTCATCAAAGAAGTCATCAAGTTGCCCAATGATGCTTTCTGCCCCAAATTTCAAAGCTCCAAAGCAACTCTTCAAGTTTTCAACCTTATCATGAATATCGACTTCTGATTTGTAATCAGGGATGCTCTCAATATCCACTTTCAGACCATCCATGGAAAGTTTTGCCCTTTGCAATTCATAAAGAAGGATTCCCTGCTGCCCTTCCATACAATTTATCGTGTCCATCACTCTCTGATTCAATGTAGAAGCAGAAACGACAAAGGCTGGACTGAATCCCGAGTTTCCTTCAAAGCTTCCTTGGAAAAAGCTTACTTCTGGCCAATAGTATACAAGGCCACTGAGTAGGATAGAAAGAAGTAATGTGCTTGCTTTTCTCATTGCGTAGAGAACTCCTCGAAAACCATTGTACTTATTGAACTCTGATTCTGCCAAGACATTGTTCTCATCAAATCCCAGACATAGAGTTTGCATTCTAGTTTCTGCTATGCTCTTATTGTCCTCTTGCAGGGCTATAATTTCCCTTTGGCAGCCATTGATTGATCGAACAACCTGTCCAACAAGTAGTCAGAGTTTCATAACCGATATTTGTTGCATTTATCTTTGGCACTGGTAGTAATAAGAAAGAAAATTATTCATTTTCTCATTTGAGTCATGTTCAGTTTGAGAGCAAAAACTAATGTTGCTTTTAATACTGTCACAAGGGGATTATTCTCAAAACACTAACCTGGCGGGAAAGTTGCATGTCTAAAACTCGATGATCATCAAGCAAAGAGGCTAGATTGGCACCAGTGGAGTAGTAAGTTTCCATACCGGATACTCCGGATTTCAGCACATGACAAGCTTCCCAAAGCCTTGAGCTTTCGTCCATATACTCATCCAGCCACTTTTCTCCGACAGGCAAGTGTAACTTATGAACCAAAGCCGTTAATTGGGAGTGGAATGATCTGAGTGACGATAGAACATGTTGAAGAAACTTGATTGACATGAAGTTGTGAGAAAGAAACAGGTGGTCAAGATTATTTAGTTCTCTTGAGAGGAAGTTGTAGAAACCACTGACACTAGTACTAGAGGAAGAATGACTCATCATGGGAGATAGAAAAAGGATTGAATATCTTAGTAGGAAAAGGTGATGGAGATTGATTTATATATATATATATATATCTGAATTCTAAGCAAAAGCTCGAAAAACCGCGTCGTAGTTCGTCCAACCAATACTACCGCTTAATCAATGCCAGTGTGTCTATAGTATGTATCTGTATAATTGTATATTTAAATTGTGAAAGATGCAGAAGAAGAAGGTGGAGAATAAAGGGAGTGAATGGCTTCCTCTTGTTTTTACATGTATGCAGCAAGTTAATATTTGAAGAGCTCAGGTTTCTAAAATGGTAAAAGAATTTGTTTGTTGGGAGCAATTATGTCTGTTTCCTATAGAGTGGAGGGGATGATTGAGAATCTGCCATTTGCATTATTTGACAAGCATGAAAGAGAGAGAAACAAAGTTGGAGAGACCGAAAGTGGAATTATTAATCTTTATTTTCTTTTAGGCTTCTTGAGATTACAATGGGAAAAATAATAAATAAAAAAAAAAAATGTCACTTTTGATTCTAATTCTGTGTAACTAGATTTTGTTTTTTGGGATGCAAAAAGTTTGTCTACTTTGATTAGGGATTTTTGGAACCCAACGCTTGATAAATTGTTGACACATTAGTATATTACTTCTTAATAATGAGAAAATGCTAATTCATTTTCAGACATCTCGTCATCTTCCTAAAACGAGGCGATGTCCCAAAATGTAAAAAAATGTAATTATGGGACACTAAGTCGGGGACAATAGATCTCAACTCAAGATTATCTTTTGTTGTCGTTGTATTCAATAGATCTCAACTTCGTGGAGCTGTTCGCGGATCAACCTTCGTGGTGAGGTTGTGCATGGGGGTTGGAAGGGGAGGCAAGCGGCCCCTTCCCGCCCCGGACAGAAATTTTAATTAAACACTGTTTAAGAATTTGTATTCTTGTAAAATTCTATAAAGGAACAAGAGTCCATGTAAAATTCAAATTTGCTTTAATTTGTCTTATAAATATGAGCAGTCCTTGAAAGTTATGTATTATTATCAAATAAAGCGAAAGCAAGGTTAGATGAGATATGATTGATATTTTCTATTGTAATTTTTTTTTTTCATCGTAATGAATTACTACAGCGGTGGGAGAGGACATACTTTCACATTAAGGTGAATATCTATTAATTTTGCGTATTCTTGATTGTTTATTTTCTTTCTTTAAATTGATTGCTCTTGGTGAGATAGAATTAGAGTTTATAATTCAACATATACTTTATTCTCGTTGTATTCAATCTTTCTTTAGTTTTCTCAAAGATTCATTAATGCCTTTTAGCGTGTCATTTAACTTTAATTTGATTACTTAAAAGGGGAGGGAATGGCGAGATTTCTTGAAATATGAAGATGTTGGGTATGCGGAGTTGATAATATTGAAGAAAATATTTGATACATTTCTATCTTTAATAATTTTACATAGTCCAATGTACCAAATATACGCGAAGATAAGAAGAAGATTATGATTCCATGAACACGTATTGTGATTCCATAAACACATAATCCTCCCAAAAGTATCTCTACAAAGAAAAAGAGGAAGGAAAAGCTATCCAATTTCTTGAATATCTATTCCCTTATTCTCCCATGGAGACATACTTTGTTCTGATTTGCGCTTTTAGGCGTATATATCCAAAATTCGTATATCTTTTTAATTGCATTAACCCGCTTTTGACCTTTGGTTTTTTCTGTTCTGATAAACCATTTCATTTTTACATTGCACCCACAAAGCCCTGCTGAACACAGAAAAGGGTTCAAATTTTAGGGTCCGTTTGATTCATAGATGGAATTTGGGTGGAAAGAAAACGAATTGCAGTGAATTGAATTGCCTAGAACTTGTTTTACTGGGAATTGTCAATTAATTGTGTTTGATCGGTATAATTTTCCACCTGAAAAATGTTGAAATTTTCTATCTTTTGGTATTCGTTTGACTTTGTTTTTATGAAAATTGTCAATTAAGAATAAATTTTTTTACAACTGAGGATATAATTTGTTTGGATTGCAAAAAATAAAAAAAAATTGAAAATTTTTTCGTGTTCGTTTGACTTTGTTTTACATGGAAATTGTCAATTTAAGGGATTTTTTTTTTC
>CAIGRF010307059.1:10417-20780 GCA_903798235.1 Fraxinus ornus | reverse complement strand
TACATCCAATTGATCCTATATGATCTTCAATCATTGTTTTGTACTCCGAATCAACTATTGAATATTTACACTTTGGTCCACAAATTTTGGATTTCCTTCATTTTAGCATTTTTTCGTTCATTTCTTTCAAATCCACCAATTTACATTGAGTTCGACCTAACAAATATAATTAACACAAATTTAAACTATAACTCATCCAAATACTCTAATTTGTTAGCCTAGATAAGTGTACAAAATACAATTATCAATATTAAACGAAAAAAGTTAAAGAAAAAAGAAAGAGAAGAAAAAACTTAAAAAACCAAAATATTTTTTGGCCCAAACAAGCTGACAATATCTCACATCCCCAACTTTAAGTCACCTTTCATTTACAATAACTAAAACTTCAAGACTCATCACCGACTTTTGATGATAATCCATAATGTAATCATCTTTCAAGTTGTTCAAACACTCTTGATCTATACTGGTTTATATTGACAGTCAGGACTCGACTAGTTGGAAATTCCTCAATGAGTACACTAACAACAACTAATCCTTGTAACCAATGAGTATAGGATCGTCTACACAATAACGTAATTAATTCTCCTTTTATCTGTTGTAGTAGAATATTAGGAAGTTGATTCTTGATGATCTGTGCTTCAATGGAGTCTAGTTCATTTTGAATCCTTCATACGCATCTACATATTATGTTCTGATAGATAATTGTGATTCAAAGTAGGGACAAAATTGCCTCTGCATCTTAAATAATATTCATGTGCATTGATACCCAACAAATTTGTAGGTTTTAGCAAAATCATCAATTTATCAATCTCATTTTCTTTTAGTTTTACGAATGACTGCTAAACATTTCATGCTCAATACCTGCAGTCAGCACAAATGTTAGCATAAAAAATCTATTGATGCTGATGCAAGGTATCCAACTCCAAATGTTTCACCATGATCAATCTGCAAATATTCTTTTTAATCGACGAATGATGCTTCTGTTAAGTATGGCTTGCCATTCGTGCATGACAGATACCGCGAAAACTTCTTTCTTAGCAAACTCATACACGTCTCCGTGCAGAAACAATGAATAGAACCTTGATTTAAGATCTTATAGTTATTGGGGTTGAATCAAATATCATATTGCTTAGATTGACAAAAAAATAACCAACAAGGAAGCATCCAACTTGATGAATATTCTTTCGTTCATATTGACAATAGCTATAGTATGAAGGGATCTTGAATATTCTTCTAAAGAGAGTTGTGAACGCTCACTCTCTTTTTTGTCATTGTAAAAGAGAAACTTAAAAGTACATGTTTGTAGTACTTGTTATTGGAATTTGGTTTAGATAATAAAAAAATTAGTTAAGTATGGAAAAGTGACTTTCGTGTCAAATTTGCTCAAATATTTAGACTTGATCCGATAGTCATATTATGAATATAAATAGACTAACTTGTTCTACTCGTTGAGCAGATCATCGTGATATACTTGGAATCTCAAAACCAATTACAGATGAATGAGAAATTATGGTCCAAAGTTGGATAGAAAAAAAGGAAATACGAGCAGGAAAAATGGCTAACTCCATAACTTGCCTATCACTCGAGCGATAATCTAGGGATAGATGATCGAGAGAGGCTCTGATGAAAAGGTGTCACTGTCCCTCGAGCGAGAAGCTAGCAACAGTAAGGGATGTTTCCCTTCGTGAAGGTTGTTAAGTTTGGGGTGTGACACTTCGCTCACAACCCTTCCTCTTCTCTATATAGGATCCTTTAGACGTTCATTATGCATCCCATATCATTTTTGTATTGATCATTACATCAAAACTCTTGCAAAATACTCTCCAAAAGTCAATCCAAAACTATTTTTCTTCTAGAGGGAATTTTTCGTTCCAAGTTTGTTGTTGCTTGTGGTTTGAAGTGCTTCTACCACAAGTTGTATTTTGGGAGACAAGTTCTGTATTCCGTTAGCACCGTTGCGTGTCAATACTGTTTTTAAGGAAAAAGTGTGTTCACTTACCTCAGATTTCAATTTTCACTTTATATTATTTTTCCTTTCTTTCTTTTCTTTTTCTTATAATTTAATTACGCTCCGGCGAATTAAATATTTTCATTGTATAAACAACCATTTACATATACTAATGCTCCAACATTCTTAAGACAATATTCGCTTATTTGTGGTTGTTGTTGGACATCCTTTCTTCAAATTTGGAATAAGCCTTTGTGTGCTATTCCTTTTTTTCATTATTTTATACGTTGAACTTCTGTTTATAACAGAAATGAATCTTGTTGAGACTAATTTGAGTTAAACAAAAAATGGTACGAACCATGTGGTTCCGCCTTTGGCCATACCTATATCAAACTCTCACATGGGAAAAAATCGAAAAAGTTTGTAGGTGTGGATTTTAAAAGATGACAACTAAAGATGTTGTTTGATCTTACTACTTTGAATTTGAAAATTTTCCTAAAAGAAAAGGCTCCTGCTGTACAAAAAGGAGAAAATAATCGTGAGTCTTGATTATTGCATTGGATGCATGGAAACATTTTGATTTCCTTTGCAAAAATTACATCCTAAATGAATTGGACGATACACTTTATGAAAAGTATAGTTAGATGGACTCGGCCAATGATCTATTGGATTCATTGGAAAAGAAGTACAAGACCGAGGATGCCGGAATAAAGAAGTTTATTGTTGGCTAATTTTTGAACTACAAATTGCTAGACTCCAAAACCGTGATAAGTCATGTACAAGAATTTCAAGTTCTACTTCATGACGTACATGCTAAAAAGATGGAATTGAGTGAGTCCTTCCAAGTTGTAGCCATCATTGAGAAACTCCCTCCTCCATGGAGAGATTTCAAAAACTATCTCAAGTACAAACTTTCATGATATACATGCTGAAAAGATGGAATTGAGTGAGTCCTTCCAAGTTGTAGCCATCATTGAGAAACTCCCTCCTCCATGGAGAGATTTTAAAAACTATCTCAAGTACAAACGCAAGGATTTCAATTTATTGTTCAATTTGGAGCAAATTTTGTTGCAACTGTTTCTCGATATTGTACCAAAAAGTGACAACTCCAATAATGTCAAGAAATTTAAAGGCAACTATTACAATTGTGGAAGAGCTGAACATCGCTCTAATCAATGTAGAAAGTCTAAGAAGATCATACAAACAAATGTGGTTAAAAGAGAGGCTTTCTAAATGGATACAAGAGATGAGTCTTTCAGCAGTTGTTTCTGAATGTAACAATGTTGGAAATTCAAGGGAATTGTGGGTTAATACCTACCCATCACATTTGTGCAGACAAGACTATGTTCTCTAACTACAAAGAATTAAATGGAGAACAACTCTTCATGGGAAATTCCACAAGTTCTAAAGTTGAAGGACAAGGGAAAGTTATTTTCAAGATGACATCCAGTAAAAAAACTCGTCCTCAACAATATCCTACATGTACCGGACATTCATAAGAATCTTGTATTCAGGTCTCTATTTAGCAAAAATGGCTTCAAACTTGTATTCGTATCCGATAAATTTGCAATCACTAAGAATGAGATGTATGTTGGTAAAGGATAACTATATGATGGAATGTTCAAAATGAACGTTCTTACAATTATACCAAAACAAAGCATTATAAACAAAACTTTGAATTCTACCTATATGCTTGAATTGTCTTGTTTATGACACAGTTGATTAGGACACGTCAATTACAAATCTACTCACAAACTTAGAAATCAAATTTTAATTCCGACGTTTAAGATTGATCCTAATCATAAGTGTGAAGTATGTGTTGAAACAAAGTTGGCCAAAACACATTTTCACTCAATTCAAAGGAACATGACACCTTTTAGAGTTAATACATAGCGATATATGTGACTTGAAATTTGTTCAAACTAAAGGTAGTAAGAAATACTTTATAACTTTCATTGATTTTCTACTACGAAGTAAAGACGAAGCCTTAAATGCCTTTAAACATTATCAGACGGAATTGAAAATTGACTTTGTAAATGAATAAAAGGTATTTGTAGTGATAAATATGATGAATACGAGACACTGTTTGAAGAATATTGTTCCGAACATGGAGTCATTCATCAAACAAGGACACCTTACTCACTCCAATCAAATGGTGTTGCTGAACGCAATAATCCAACTCTTAAAGAGATGATGAACTCAATGTTGATAAGTTCGTGTCTACCTCAGAATTTGTGAAGGAAAGCTATTTTATCGGCAAACAACATTCTTAACAAAATTCCCCATAAGAAAATGGAAGAAACTCCATATGAACTATGGAAAGGTCATCCTCCTTATCAATACTTTAAAGCATGGGGGTGTTTGACTAAGGTTGAAATACCTGAGCTTAAACAAGTGAAAACTGATCCCAAAATGATTGATTGCATATTTATTGGGTACGCCAATAATTATAGTGCATATATTCTCATTGTACATAAATTCGAAATTCAAGATGTACATGAAGGAACAATAATTGAATAAAAAAATGTATCATTTTTTTAGAATACTTTTCCAAATAAAACCAAGAAAAATGCAAGTTCAAATAAAAGAAATTATGATACTACAAATGACACTTCAAATGAGGAATAACCAAGGCGTAGTAAAAAGGGCTAGAATATCCACTTTTAATGAAGCAATGTCTACACAAGAAGTATCACATTGAAAATAAGATATTAATAGTGAGATAGATTTTATAATGCAAAATCTTACTTGGGAGTTAGTTGATTTACCTCATGGGAACAAGCTTTTAGAGTGTAAATGGATTTTCAAAAGGAAACTAAAATCGGATGGATCCATTGACAAATATAAGACTATATTGGTTGCCATGGGATACAGACAAAAAGAAGGACTTGACTTCTTTGATACCTACTCACCCATAACTAGAATCACCTCGATAATGTTGTTAATTGCTATTGCGGCATTACATAACTTTGAAATTCATCAAATGGATGTAAAGACGACATTCCTACGTGAGTTAGAAGATGAGATATACATGGAACAACTCGAAGGGTTCGTCTCTCCTAGTCACAAACAAAAGGTTCGTAAACTAGTTTATTCTTTGTATGGATTGAAACAAGCTCGTAAATAATGACATAAAAAATTTGACAAAACAATGTTGTCTAATGGGATAAACGAGTGTGGTAAGTGTGTACACATTAAACATACATAAAAGGCCTACGTGATTGTATTTCTATATGTAGATGACATGTTGATAATGACCAATAGTCACGAATAATGTTAAACACCAAGAGAATGTTAACAAAACATTTTGATATGAAAGACTTGGGTGTGGGTGATGTAATATTAGGGATTAAGATCTTTAGAACATCAGAAAAAATTATACTTTCCCAATCTCACTACATTGAGAGTACACTTAAAATGTATAATGTACTTGAGGAAAGTCTAGCGAAAATTCCTATTGACACAAGTTTATACTTAGTCAAAAATACTGGTGAATGTGTGTCACAACTAAAGTATTCACATGTTATAGGTAGTCTTGTGTATATTACAAATTGCACTCGACCGGACATAGCATTTGCCGTGAATAGATTTAGTAAATTTTCAAGTAATCCAAGCGATGATCATTGGAAAGTTTTAACAAGGGTTCTTAGGTACTTAAAGTATACTTTAAACTATGAATCATACTTCACAAAATATCTCGTGGTATTCGAAGGATATTGTGATGCGAATTTAATATCTGATATAAAAGATTCTAAGTCTACTAGTGGTTATGTATTTACCATTGATGGATCTGCTATATCATGGAAGTCGACGAAGCAAACATGTATAACTCGATTAACGATGGAATCAGAGTTTACTGCTTTGGACAAAGTTGGAGAAGAAGCAAAACGACTTTGTAACTTTTTGGAAGATATTCCATATTGGCCTAAGTCGATACCTACAATTAGTATATATTGTGATAGTCAATCGACTATTGGAAGGGCTCAAAGCAGCATATATAATGGTAAGTATAGATATATACGTCGTAGATACAATACCATTAAGAAACTGATCTCTAATGATTTCATCTCCATCGATTATGTTAAGTCAAAGGAGAACATCACAGATCTACTTACTAAATTTTTACCAAGAGATCAAGTACGTTTCCTATCATAAGGAATTAGATTAAAGCCTACTACATAAGGATTTTCGTAATGGTAACCCTACCTTGTCGACTGGAGATCCCAAGAATATCTTTGTTCAAGGGGACAACTAAGTTATGAAGATTCATTAAAGCACTTGGAAAAATGTTTCCTAACTCATTCCTATGATAATTAAAATGCTTTCTGAAGAATGTTAATATTAAGATATCCTTTTAATGATTCCTATATCTTGATTAAGTCAAAATGAACCAAATCATGAGAATCATGAACGATTTAGGAAATACATGTGTGAGTACTATTGTCTTGGGTTACACCGACGACTGAATGGTTCAAGATATCACGTTCACCAATTAGCCAAGTAAATCCAATAGTATTTCACTAAAGAAGGTTCAAAGACGAAAGATACATTCCCTGATGTAGTGTTTTTTTGCTCTAACTACAATGCATCATATTTCTGAATAACATGATCATATTCAACTTCCATTCATGTGGGGGATTGTTGGGATTTGGTTTAGAGAATAAAAATAAATTTAGTTTAAGTATGGAAAAGTGACTTTCATGTCAATTTTGCTCAAATATTCGGACTTGATCCGATAGTCAAATTATGAATATAAATAGACTAACTTATTCTACATGTCGAGTAGATCGTCGTGGTCTATTTGAAATTTCAAAATCAATTTCGAATGAATGAGAAATTACCGTCCAAAGTTGGATAGAAAAGAGGAAATATGGGCTGAAAAAATGACTAACTCCATAGCTCGCTACTGCTCGAGGAAATAAAATCTAGCGACATGTGAGCAAGAGGGGTTATGATGAAAATGTGTCACTGTCGCTCGAGCGAGAGCCCATCGGCAGGCTAGTGACAGCAATGGATGCTTCCCTTCGTGAATGTTGCTAAGTTTGGGGTGTCATACTTCACTCACAACCCTTCATCTTCTATATATAGGACCATTTGGACGTCCATTATACATCCCATATCATTTTTCATTGATCATTACATCAAAACTCTTGCAAAATACTCTCCAAAAGTCATTCCAAAACCATTTTTCTTGTAGAGGGAAATTTTCATTCCAAGTTCGTTGTTGCTTGTGATTTGAAGTGCTTCTACCACAAGTTGTATCCATTGTATCTTGGGAGACAAGTGCCGTATTCCGTTAGTACCGTTGCGGGGAAATATCGTCTTAAGAAAAAAGTGTTTTCACTTGTCTCGGATTTCAATCTTCGCTTTATATGCTCTTTTCTTTTTCCTAGAATTTAATTACGATTCTGTGAATTAAATATTTTCTTTGTATAAACAACCATTAACATATAATAACGCTCCAACACTTGCTCGATCCAATCCTCTCTAATAAATATGTCAACAGTAAATTCTATAACTTTTGGCAGCCAAAAAGTCTGTTTACCACTCAAGGAAATGGTCAAATAAAGAGAACTATGATCACGCTAATTCATTGGCTCTAGAATTCACATCAATTTGTGCTTTGCAGATCAGACGCATTAAACGGACCCAAGCCAAAAGATTTACAAGGGATATTTTTCTTTTCATTTTTCACCTAAGCATATCTCTAGAATATAACTACAACCCACTCAATGCAGAAGATATGCTAAAAGTGTTACCTTCACCACCAAAAAACGAAGGATGTCACCAAGAGGTATTGACCTATTAGGGAATTGTAGGAACTTCAATGATTCCTTCCAACATTTTCAAGGCATCCAAAATTGTTGGCCTCAGGGACATCGTAACATTAGCACACAGAATACCAACAAGTGAAAATCTCTTCATTATTAATTATGGATTTGCGTTTGATGAATCTCTGCCCTTCAAAGGAGAATAATCCAATACATGTTCTAATTTCCTTGCTTTAACTAGCAACCAAGCCCAATCTGTGATTAAAATTATGGGAGGATATTTTGAGGTCAGATCGAGAGCTTTCTTCCCACACATTATCTCCAAAACTACGACCGCAAAGCTATAAATGTCACTTTTCTCATTTAATTGCCCATGGAGAGCATATTCAGGAGCTAAGTATCTGTGTGTTCCAGCAACTCTAGTAGTTAGATGAGACTGCCTTTCTCTTATTTGCTTCGCCAATCCAAAATCTGCGACTCTTGCCCCTCAGCATCCAACAAAATATTTGGCGCCTTAATATCCCTATGATAAATTGCTAGCTTTACTCCGTAAATGCAGTTAAGCCAATCCATTAGCCATATCCATAATTTAAAAAATCATTCTAATAGAAAGAGTTCACTAGAATTGCACCAGAAATCTCACATGGAGGTGGGTCCCAATGGTGAATAAAATATTGCAAAAAATGGCGGATCCCACCCGCTATGTCTTTTCTGGTGTGTTTCTGTACACCTAGCAAAATTGATCCATAATTATGCTTTTCCTTTATGGCCATGTCAACTGTCACTTCAAACTTCCACCTTGATTTATAGGAAATAAATGGTCATCAAGGATTCCATTAGGCATGTAATCATAAATAAGGTGTATCTCACTCTATCTTGGACCAACATTTTCAGTCACGCAGCACCCTCTAAGCTGCACAAGATTCCTATGCTTCAAGTTACTAATAATCTCCACTTCATCGTAAAACTCATCATTCCCTTAGAAAACTGATTCTATAATCTCCTTAACTGCAACAACTGTCCCATCAGTTAGAGTTCCTTTATAAACCTCCCAAACCCACCTCTTCCGATGAAATTGTTGGATGAAAAATTATTGGTATTTTATACCATGTAGACACTGTAGGAGGCTTCTTTCTTGATATAGATTCCATTTCCTCTTTTCCTGAATTAAATCTGCCTTTTCCCTCAGTTTTCTATCCCACCATATGCATATTTCCCGCAAACAAGACACCAGTAAGATAGCTACACCAGCCCCAGTAATCCAAAGATGAGCCAAACGTCGTTTACTCGTGGACCTTTATCTAAATCAATCCAAAGACCAAAGATACAAGTCAAAGCACCAGTGCTATCAGGCCCAAAATCATCACAGTAAGTAAGATCAGTGAGGTCTGGCTTTCAAGCAGAGTCCAGTAGAGTGGAGGGACCAAGCTTCTTGACCCAATCTTAGGTGGACTCAACGGAGGCGCAAATAGTGGAAGTTACAACAAATTACATCGGATCAAAGCAAATGGATGTGAAAATTTGTAGTAGACAAAGATAATTCAACTTGGATTGGAAATCTTCAAGGCAAGAAAGGGAAGTTGGCAAATTGGGTAGTTGAGAAAGTGAAGTCTCTTTGAGATGCTGTCACACTCCTATGTCAAAGAGGGAGAGAAGGGTCTGGCAGCACTAGCGTTTTGCGAAGCTGGGCTCGCCAGAAGTAGGGGAAATTTGCTGGTTAAAATTGGGATTTGGTGGGGTCTCACAATCAGAAATCGACTATGGAATTCTCAGTACATAACCAAGAGCCATGGGAAATGTAGATAAATTAGTGCCTTGAAATTGGAGATGAAGAACCTGAACAAATTAACACCAAAAGAAAAAGAAACAGAGAGGAAATCAAGAAAATTGGTTTCGTTTTTATTCTATTAGTACCAAAATTGAAATTGAAAATCAAGATTCTAGAATCCATAAATGGAGAAAAGTCAAAATTCATCCCTCTGAATCCAGATGGTTCCGAGAAAGGAAAATTTGGAGAATATGGTGGTGAATAAGATTGAAATTTGTTTTACTGTCAAATTAAGTTTGAATATTTGATTAAAGAAGTTGAAATCAAATCTTGGCGGCTGTTGTCTTTGGGCGTAGGATTGCATTAACATCTGTTACGGATGAATATGACTAACGGTAACATTTGTTTTAATTCGACTTCTATCATCGAACATCAAACTCTATCTTGGTTGGTCTCTCCCATTAGGGCGGGATGCTTGTTCTTGCAGTAATGATAAAGCCTGAACATCTCTACTATAATATGTTGAGTTTAAAGGCCAAACTAAAATAAATTTTATTATCAAAAATATTTTATATATACAAGACACACACCTCTCAATTAAATAAAACACTAATATTGTATATCCACTCTCACTCACTATAATATATATATTCTCACTTTCCCTACACTCTCTCACGTTTTCACTCTCTTCACACACACTCAAAGAGGCTTTCCACTTGCACTCTCTCTCTCACAGTTTTCACTCTCTTCTTCACACACAAAAATACATACAACAACATATATATATAGGCAACAAAGTCGGTTATGGATCATTCTAGCATGGTGGTGACTATGGCTTCATCTAGATAATTCTTTCAATAAAATCAGCACTCCTTC
>CAIGRF010307046.1:0-12833 GCA_903798235.1 Fraxinus ornus | reverse complement strand
TTTTCTTATACCCTAAATGACAGTTCTTACAGAGAAGGATAAAAGAAATCAACATTTCAATTCTAGAATTAATCATGGGATTTGGGCAGTGTTGAATAAACACAATTTAATTGGATGTTCGAGACATCATTTCAATGCTGCAAAGTGTTGAATAAACACAATTTAATTGGATGTTCAAGACATCATTTCAATGCTGCAAATATCAATGAACTCTTAACCACTATTAAGATCAACACAAATCAAACTCCATGTACAGATTAGTATGAAGGTAAAAATGTAGCTATCAAAAATGGCTCAATTATGAAAACGATTTCAAGTCTAGTCTATGATAATATAATAATGCACTATTATTTTTTCCCCGTCCAAACAGGATGTTCCCATCAAATAGACCTACATGCAGAGACCTCTGATCTTCAAGCGCCTGGTGGTGCTGGTCCATCTATATGTTCAAGTACCTGCCACGACATAATATTTGCATTTAGCAAAAGATACCAATGGCATCGATGACAACTTAAGAAGAAAGGACACCCTTAAGAAGGTTAAATATTTATGTTTGAATGTGTCGAACACAGTCATCACGACTAACACTTCTTTGACCCCGTTCGAAATAAAAAGGTAAAAATCTCAAATTTTGACAAATGTTGGAAAAATCTTAGACAGTCAACTATATGATATAGAGTAAGAGATGTATAGAATTTGGATAAGAGAAAATACAAGTGCATTGTGTTCTGGTGCAAAACCACACAGCATTCATTTAAACAGATAATTAATACTCACGCTATTTAACCTCGTCTGTATGAAAAGTCCTATGTGCATGCGTGCTGCAGACATAAATAATCACAACACAATTCATTTCATCCACTTGTTTAGTCAATTCTCAGAGGTTGACAGCTTAAAAAGATTGAAACATGGTAATCGTAAAATAAAGTGAAAGAACAATGGTGTCAGCAAAATTATTTCATTCCAAACCAGAGAAACAATCGTGCACACATCCTAATGCTGTTGCCCTCATCGATGTTCAAGCTGAAAAATAAGCCACTTGAAATATTGTACTAAAATGGCGAAGTCACTACATACAAGCACTCACTATATCAAAGCAAAATTCAATGATTCATCAGTTTCAAATATCTAAATAAACAAAATTATTTCAGGTAGCCTCTTATATACATATATAATTTTAATTAGATACATGTTAATAAAGGACATTATATGAACTTCATGTAAATTTACAAAAATCAGGGATCAATGTATTTGTACTGTTGTACATGCAAGGAAACTAATACAACAAACTAATCCAAGGGGCAGGAAAGTACAAGCAATCTACCACATGTTACAGGCACTTCTACCTTGTACCTAAACGCTGTTAAAGTTTCAAGTCATAGCAATATTTTTGGAAAATGCATGTTCTTGCATTAGAAAGGTAAATTATAATTATGAAAAACATAGGAAATTCGGGTACAAAAAGCACAGGACAAATAAATTTTCATGTCAAATAAACAAAGTGTACAATTTTTGTATTGGCCTGCAATTGTAAAACCTTCCAATTTCCTGCCCATGATTTTCTCCATATTTCAAGCTGGAGGAGAAGATAAGGAAGCAGTCTGTATACTTTCAATTTATCCCCTTGTATTTGATTAAATTTTCATTGAATTGTATCGATACTACTCATCGAAATGAAAAAACAAAATTTAATAGGAAGACGTATGTCTCAAGCACAAAATGTTCAATTTACATCAATAAGAACAATAGTTTTGCTTTTCATATACATATTCAAAAATATAAATGTAAGCTATGCCATTAAATAAGATTTTCTGAAAAACCGAAAATAAAATAAGAATATAAAATTGTTCTAATTTATAAATTATCTATTCAGTGCTTTCATTAATGAATTTTATCCTTAACCCAAAGAAAGATTATACTAGATCAAAATGCAGAAAAATAAAAGACAAAAATTCAACCTACAATGTGGCATCAGGTCCTGCATTTGAGTGTCGGAAAGCGCTGCTGACATCACCCATCTTTCCCTGTCCTCCCTATCAATCCCAATAATCCCAACTCTTTCTTATCAACAGATTTTCACAAGCTAATAAATAATTCAATTACTTCACCCCTCAACTCATGAACAATATCTCAGAAATAGCCAGACTCAACTAATCAACATATTTCATTGATAACTACGGTCTACGGAGATAAAATCAATGAGTTTCTGCTTAAAAACACAACATGAAATTTTAAATTTTTCTCATGGGCATTAGTTGGCTCCTAGTAACAACAGTTTAAGACTCACAAAGAAACTACTAGCGATCCTGACAAGAACGGCAGAAGGTACCATGGGACAGCTCACAGTAGGCTCGAACATTGATTGCCAAGTGAGATGTCAGCCTAACTCCAGCCATGTTGTGCAGAGGCAGCAGTGACTGCACGCATCCTAGCTCCCCCAAGGTCCTACATTTACACGCAAGAACATCTGTTTGTGAGAAGCGTTAAATATAAAATTATTTCGATAAACCCAAAAGGCCAAAAGGAGAAACAAGTTATGTCCCATAGTAATATTGGTTCGATGATGGAATCCAAGCAGATAAAAATGTAATATTGTTTGGGCAAAAAATCCCACTAGTGAAAATCGAATAATTTGTAAGACATTGTAAAATTTCATTTCAAAACCCAATCTTTGAAACCCGAAAGATCCGAAAGAGGGTTAAAAACATGTTCTATATTCTAAACAAAATCAATTTCATTTTCTAAGATTTTGAATCTTCACTCTAAGGGATAAAATAAATAAACCAACGTCAATACTAACTTAGAAAAATGTTCGATAAATGATCAGATGAAAGAGAATGAAAAAAAAAAAAAAGGAAATTAAAACTGGGATCCGGGACCTGGGATTGGAGAAGGAGAAACGGCGAGGGGCGGATACAGGGGGTGGACGGAGGCGGCCGGCAGCGAGCGGCGGAGAAGAGCGGAAGGTAGAAGCCCTTGCGGTGGACATGAGAGATCTGGAAAGCGAACCACGCCAAGCCATTTACCTATCGTCGCCGTTGGTTTCGTCTGCCAGCAAACTGTTCAAATTTGGGGATTTTAGGGTTTAGGGGATAAGTTATAAGGGGTTGAAGTCCGAGGTTAATCTTTTTTTGGTCAATTTTAATTTTCCATAATTATTTGGAGTACTACGTAAATAGCTTTCTTTAAAAATAAAAATAAAAAAGGCCCATAATTTTCTAAAATAGAAAATGCTATTAACTTTTCTAGATTTTAGAGAATAGATGAAAATATAATAATACTCCCCATTTTTTTTAAAACTCATTGTTCATTAAAATACAATTTTAAGTGTACTTTTCATGGAACCAAATCACCAATAACTTTTTAACTTTTCAACCACATATTTCATTAAATTTTATCAAAATCTACTAAAAACCTTATTTTAGCTAGACCAGGGGCTAAACTCATCTAGAAAGATGTTTTGTTTTAATTTCTAAATAAATATTTGTATTTTTATATTTGATCATATCAATATCAACCTTCACGAAGAGTTTGTCATTATTGATCACCAGACGATGATTTGTATTCTTTGTATTACGATATTTACAAGTTAGTAGTAGGGTACATTCTCGTCGGATAAAAATGCATTAAAAATTAGTAGTGTGAATCAAACCACTCAATAAGTAACGAATATTTATGAAAACCGAAGTGACAAATACTCATAAAATACATAATTATTGTAACAAAGAAGTGTTCCCTGTAAATTTTGGACATCTTGTCCTCTTTGAGAACTTATTTGTGAATCTGTTTTCTGAGCAAAATGCAATCAATACAGAGTCTGAGTCTTCACACATTTTAACTGCTTATCAAAAGTGTAAACTGTGGCAGCTGATATTTTTGCTGTTGCAGTAATTCCTCTATAATGTAAACTCTTGACAGTATTTTGGTTCTTTGACCAAACCCCAACTTCATCAAGTTCTCCTTCAATCCAGCACATGCTAACTGTAACACCGCCCCGTGCTTTCAAGCCTTTAACGCAACCATTTGCCCATTTATCCTGCGGAAGAGCTGGGAGCAGGTACAAGTCTTTTACCGTGCTCTGAACTAGCATTTCTGCAACTGCTGCAGAGAATCTGGTACGATAAATTGAAAATTTAGAACCCACTGATCATATCTGGAAGTACTAAATGCAAGAAAATATGAAATAATGACAGATCCAGTCCCCTGACTTCATTGAAGTTCAACTCGTCTAATTAATATCCATAGAAACATTCTTACCCAAAGTTTGCATCAATCTGGAAAGGGGGATGTGCAGTAAATAGGTTACTATAAAGCCCTCCTTCAAAATCACCTTCACGATCAGGATCCACCAAATTGAACAGATGCTTGATCATCTGATATGCATTATCGCTATCACCAAGACGTGCCCTCAACGCAGCTTTCCAAACAGTCGACCACCCCGGACCATCTTCTCCTGTTTCATTCCAAAAATTAAAATCCAGGAAACTAAAAATCCGCAAGAAATATACACATCTTTGCTTAGCAAAGCTGATGATAACTTCAAGCTCATTTAAAAAAAGAACCTCTTTTATATAGGGTATAGTTTGCTGCTGTACATAGATCTGGAGTTTTTTCAAGAGTAATAGTGTGCCCCGGGAATAGGCCAAATAGGTGCGATAAATGCCTATGACGCATGTCCGGATCCTCAAAGTCTTCTGCCTGCACGACAAAGAGGATAAGGAGTATTTAATTTCTCAATGCAATGTAAAGCCTTCCAGCTTAAGAGAGGAGGAGGAAAAAGAAGACGAAGAAGAAGAAGAAGAACCAACTGAAAGTTCTAAACCCACCCACTCCATGATGGAACCATCCCTTGCTATTTTGGTTGGAAAAAGACGTGGTTGAGCTTTGCGAACTCTTGCAATCAGAGCTTCTTCATTTTCCCCCAAAATCTATATTTAATTCAACATTAAATTAACATGCAATAAATTAAAAATAATAAAATCTATATAATTTCAATAATTCAGGTGATAGATCTACCTCAGCAGCAGAAACAATGGAAGAGAAAACTTCATTAATGATTGCCATGTCCATGGTCGATGAGTAGCTCACACTCGCAGGGTTACCATCAGGAGCAGTAAAAATATGCTCTGGGGAGGTTGAGGGATTCGTTTCGAGAAGTCCTTCACGGCCTTCAATCAACCAGTCCAACAGAAATGAAGCACAGCTTTCCATCAAGGAATATGCTTTATTTCTTAGAAAATCCTATACACGTACAAAATAGCAGAAATTTAATCAACAATTTACAAAATTGCAGCATGCTTAGGATAATTTCTTAGTTCACACAGGAGTACACTTGTATAAAGAAGGTATCAATGAGTCTATTTGAATTCGAATATGGAAGTTCGTGCACTAGAGACAAGAGAATATAAATTGTTTTACCCTATCCACTAAACATCAATAAAGATTGAATACAAAGTTACGCCGTCCATAAGGACAAAATGATTTTAAGAATAATTTTAGGATCATCTCTAGGAACTTTTTGCAAACTTCAAGATTATGGTTGTATCTAATCTAATTTATCTACACCTATCTGTTTAGAAGCAATGAGATTTTTGTCCAACGGGTTTTCAGTTAATCTGTCATTGGATTTGTTCATCAATCAATATTGAACAATGTTTTTGCCCATTTATGGACAGAAATTATAAAGCTTCTTACCTGGTCTGTCATTGGATTTGTTCATCAATCAATACTGAACAATGTTTTTGCCCATTCATGGACAGAAATTATAAAGCTTCTTACCTGGTCCATCGTATAGGTGTAATGCTCCCATAAATGAGTACAAAGCCATGCTCCACCCATCTGCCATAAAGCCCATACGGCCTGACCACTGTCCGGGGAAGTTTTTGCCCACATGTCAGACACTTGATGTGCTACCCAACCGCTTACATTATAGTTCACCTGTAACATATTGCAACTAAATACTAGAAGGCTGTACATAAACAACGTTGGCATATTTGATAAACTCTATTGGACATCAGTGATGTCCTCTACTGCATCCTAAACATGTCAAGTGAGTTTTGTACTGAGTAAATTGTTTTTAGAAAAAAATATAAATAAAATTCCATACCTGTTCTACATATGTTAACCACCATAAAATATTACAAATTAGAAATCACATCACCTTAAAATGTAATCAACAGACTCGGGAAAAAGTCCTTTCATCCCTCAGTCTGCCAGTTCTCATTTGTAACATCATTGACAAAGTACCTCATCCAAATTGTGGATGCCTCAGTATTATTTGATGTAGTGAAAATCAGAGAGAAATGTATCAGTAATCATTTCTTTTGCTTGATTGCATGTGTAAGTTAACATGTTGAAGTTGGTAAGAAGGAAGAAGGACAACAATTCCCTGTTTCACATAAAATCTTCCAAAATTACCTATAAAATTAAATTAATTTCTTGCATGTGTACTGAATCTTGATTTTATGATCTACTTGTGTACAACTCATGGTTTACTTTTGCTATCATTAGGGCATTCCTTTTTTTATTGTGTCTACATTAGAACTCCAGAGATATAAAGATTTAAGACTAATACATGCCAAAACAGAAAGGAAGTTTTTACCTCTGCAGTTCTCTTTCCATTAATTGACAGAGACGAGATATAGTCAAACAAAGGCTCTTGGCATTCATTAAGATTGCAAGGGAGAGAAGGCCAATAGTTCATTTGAAGATTGATATTTAAGTGTTGAGCACCACTGCAGATGGGAGAAAACAGAAGGTCAAATTTATAGGCATCAAAGAAAATTTCAGCAAACATGGGGAAAGAATAAAGGGGAAAAGATTTGCAATAAATTTTAGAGGAAATGACATACTCCCATGGTGGCTGTATGTCCTTGTTCCAGATCCCCTGCAGATTTGCAACCTGAGTCCCAGGACGTGAACAAGCAATTAGCAGATATCTACCATACTGGAACAGAAGCTCGACCAAAGAGGGGTCTTCATCGGTTTTAAAAGACTTGACTCTCTGTGCAGTGGAAATGGTCTCATCTGTGTTTTCGCTTAAAAGATTTATGGTAATGTTCTTGGAGCTCTTTGAAAGCTGCAGTGAGACACGATGGAAAAGTGCTTGGTAATCATCCACATGACGTGCATAAAGATCAGCATATGAAAATCTTTTAACTGAAGCCATTTTACTTATTGAAGAAGATTTAGGATCCCTTTTTGAATCCACAGGTTCGGTAAAAGGCCCATCAAATGATGATGATGCAACAAGAAGGATAATAGCTGAGTTGCAACCCTCGACCCGAAGCTTTCGGCCATCAAGAACACGCACTGCACCTGCACCATCACTAATCTGCAAATCCAGAACTGCTGAATATTGAACTCCTTGAGGATTGCTGCTTTCATTATATGGTGTATTCCTTCTGCCCGGACAACTTCCGTCCATAATAATTTGATTTTTGTCGTTTACATAAGAATGGTGAAGCAATTTGCTGTCTAAATATACAGTAAAATTTAGATGTGCTGGTTTATTTCCAGTAATCTTTATCGCAATCACTTGATCTGGATTCGATGCAAAATATTCCCGCACATATTCTACTCCCTTAGCAGAATACTCAACTTTTACAGTTGCAGTGCCTAAATCCAGCACTCTCTTATAAGTTCCTTCATCATACGTGGCATTAGAATCATCAAACTCTAGCTTCATATCACCCAGGAGCTGGTAAACCTTTATTTCAACAAAAATATCAACAATTAATGATACTACTCGAACCTTTTTCCATACAGCATATTTCCCCTCTCCTTGTAATGATCAAAGAAGTTCAAAACAGAATCAAGAATGCAGTCCAAGTCATTTAATCACATCTTATTGCTAATTAAATGCATTTAGTGCCCCAATTCATTTTGATTTTATATTAAATGAACATAATTATATAACAACATAATTTGAAGTATCGATTCTAGTTAATAATGCCTGAACCATCAACCGTTGGATTATATTTTCAAAACAAGATTAGGTCTCATAAATCCAGGCAAAAGCATCAAAACACTATAAAATGTTATCAGCTTTCGCATTGCACACTTCCAGGCAGGAAGTTTTCTTAACACAGATCAGCTAAATATTTTTACTTTCATTTTTTTTTAATTAGTTGAGACTAACTATTGTTCAAGAATGCAATTTTGAGATGTTGCAACCCAAAATTTTATCTTTACAAATTTAGAGGGCGTCTTCGATTTATGAACAGACTGTAGGTTTTTGCATTGACCATTTCAAAGTGAAAAAATTTCATGGAGCTCAGTCTTAATAGACGTAAAGCCCTAATATATGTGTAAAGATTAAACAATCCACATCCATCTGAAATTCCGAAACCAATATACCTAGTAGGAAAGTAACCAAGCAGCTTACATTAGATGGTTCCCCAGACAAGTTGAGCGCTGCTGTGGTGGCTGCTGCATATTGTCCTTCATCAACAAGTTTCCTAACCTCAGATAGTATAGGGGGAGCACCAGGGTTTGTATAATTACCAGGAGTTCCAGTCCAAAGTGTGTCCTCTGTTCCAAAGAGAAAAGGAGAAGCCTTAACTGAGATTATTCAGACCCTTGTCCTATACTAATCTTAGTTCAGTTGCAAACTTCAGCAACCAGTTTTGCATCCCAATAAAATT
The DNA here is from genome assembly GCA_903798235.1 of Fraxinus ornus. NCBI lineage: Eukaryota > Viridiplantae > Streptophyta > Magnoliopsida > Lamiales > Oleaceae > Fraxinus > Fraxinus ornus. The sequence goes on along the minus strand of CAIGRF010307046.1, from coordinate 4,188 downwards.
TTGAGTACATATCATTATATATTTATATTCGTGTCTGGTTACTATGAAAAAAAATGCAAGAACAATTACAAAATTTTGAAATTCTGTTCTATATTGGAACCCCAGCTCTTTAAATTTCTCCATTCACCAATAACGAAAGATTAGCACGAGGGTTGGAATATAATATATACTAGTTTCAAAAACACTAAACATAATATTTTAAGTTCCCAGTAAGTTAAAACAGATTAATCATTAATATAGCTGGCTTTATTGAATGAGAAACAAAAATCAGCCAGTAACACGAACAATTCTAATCGAAGAAATTACACAATCTGAAGCTACAATGCTACCTAACTGACCACCAAGAATGCAGGTAAAGCAGGAATCATAAAAACTTGCAATTTCTTGCAGTCTTTATAATCCCACTCTTGATTCCCAAGAAACAAACAGTTGGCATTAAAATCAACCAATCCCATCTTCTCTTTAAGAACATTTTTGGCAGATTTGGTAATATAAATTAAAACTTACTCGTACTCAACAATATTAAGGAAGTAGAAGAATCCCGTCTAATACCACGCACAGAACATTCACTTTATGCAATGGTATATCAGTAAGTGAATTTACCATTGAGATTGAGAGTTTCATTGGCAACACCACCCCAAATCATAGCGCCAAGGCGGCCATTGCCGATGGGGAAAGCATCAGTCCAGTGATTTGCTGGTTCATTAAACCTAAGCTCAAGAGGCCTCGAATTCTCAGCTCTCTGTAATCTTGGGCTCCATACATCCTTATCTGTAAAGGATTTTTTCACCCACTCCCTATCTCCCATTGCAACCCCGTGAAAAAATCCAAGCAAAAATCCCAAATGCACAACAACAAATAAGAAGAGAAAGACATCAATTCTTTTCAGTTTCATTAAATCTACTTACTAAACTACACACAAAATCTTAATTTTTAAGTTAAAGATGAAATCTTTTTAATAAATCTTATCTCTTTATGAACAGAAAAAATGTAATAACGTAAGTACTTAACAACAACCCAGAAGAAAAAGGGCTGCTGGTGTAGTGGATATAAAGAAATGCCAGCCATTGCCTTGAATGCACGCGGATCACACGGGACCTCTCTAAAATCTACTCCGGACGTACCCTTTCCCAAAAACGGCTACTTTTATTACGTTTGACATGCTTTTTATTATTTTAGCTGTCGTAATATTTTATGTCTGATTTCTTGATGTCCAGTTCTGTATATTGTACATTTTTTGCATGTGATGTACTGTGGGAATAGGATTGATGAAAGAATCTTGAATTTACTATAGACAGGTTGAACATGTGAGGGATGGAGCCCAACAACCCAAATTCTCAGATATTTTTTGCTTTTTTTGTTCAATGGACAAGGCTGACCCACTTTTGCTGGTAAAATTAATGTTGATCAACTCAGTTGTTGATACCGGGATATTTGTAGATCCATAGTGTGTATTTTTTTTCCCCTAAAATTATGAAATAATTGTTCGTGTTCGATTAATTTTGAGAGCTAAAGTGGCAATGGGCCGACATCTATAACAAATTCATAATAAAAAGTTGTAAATCTCGCGAAATACGCGATTAAAATTAATTGTTGAATTTAACTTAGATTTAAACCTAAATTTTAATTTTTACCAAACAGGGAGTGTTTAGCTCTTATTTGACTTCCATTCTTTAAAAGTTTTTTATTTATTTATTTTCAATTATACATTCTTTCAATAAAATAATTTTATACGTAAACATAATTTTTTTTCCTTATTTTTTAATAATGTGTTCTCAAAAAATTATGATGGGTATGTTTGAGCCACATTATTTTGAAAGAATGAATTCTTGAATAGTAGATTGATGAATAATGTGATTGAAATTGCCAAAAATTTATTGATGTGGTGGAAAATATTATTTTATTCGAGAATGTGTAGTTGAAAATGAGTAGAAGAATGAAAATGAGAATTTTAATGTGTTCCAAACAGATGCTATATAAAATCTATTTTTTTGAAAAAATAATCTCAAATAAACTTTTAATGCTTAATAGAGCAATTACATATATATAATTCTTTGTTAGGCACCCCTAGTGATGAGATACAAGTTCAAAGTCAATAATTTGATACTGAACTGTTGTGTTTACATGTATACACTCTCTTACATTAGGGTGGGATCGCTATTAGTGGACCCCATCTTAATTGAGCGATTGTTAAAATTACAATTTCCTAATAATTGTACAAATATTTTTTTCCTATTTCGTTTTATTTAAGAGTCTATTTGGTAACAATTAAAATTCAATTAAAATTGAAAATATGGCCGTTATTACGTCTCACTCGCCTAATAAAAGTCAACAATAATTGTTAATTTTTTAATTATAATCCGATTTTAATCTCTACCAAACATGCTCTAAATATGGTTTTGACTTTTGAGCCGAATGGGCATCAGGAAAACGGATGTCCAGACGAGGACCAAAAAAAGCCCACAGCTTTAATTGCCCTCCCTTTTGTTCAACTTTACGTGTCAGTTGTGGCCTCCCCACGTTGATTGGGTTGCATGACAATCATCTCTTGAGACATTTTGAATTGTGAATATAATAAAACTTGAAAAAAAGTTATAAAAAAATAAAATATTTGATATCTTATTACAATTGTTGTCTACGTGTTTCCCTACTTTAATGCGATTGTTTAAACAGATATGATCGAATATTTTATTTTTTATTCTTGAATGATTCATACTTGACCGAATCTGATTGTGTGCACTACTTGATTTTGCTACATATTTTCTAACAATTTAATTCTTTTTTCAATTTGAGAATTCGTCATTAACAAATGAACTACCACTTGAGTTGAAAAGATAACGATAGAAGCAAATTATATCATCTTTTGCTATATTGTATTCCAACTAGCTAGAATGTTCATTATACCATGAAACACAAAATCATCTATCTTATAAAAGTTTGTCGTGAGACTAATGCAATAGAATATCAAGTTTGTAACGATAATGGAATTCAAATATCTCATAGATCAATAAATGTTATACTATAAAAGCTTTTAAAGTATTATATACCAAATTTATATTTTTGTCAAATACTTAATAAATACATAATTTTTATATAGAAGAAATTTAATCTTGTTCACTTATTTACTATTCATTTATAGAAAAGTAAAATTTTGAAAACTTAAAAATTCCATGTTTGAGCTCCATTAAAAATAGATTTTGGAGAAAAATATATTTTAGAATATTATTTTTTGGAGAATATATGGTTAAAAAAATAAAAAAAAGTTAATTTAATTTTACGTGTAATATTATTTTATTGAATAATGTGTAATTGAAAATAAGAAAAAAAATTATATTTTCTCTAAAATAAAGCCCAAACAGGGACTATATTTTTGTCACTGCTTCATGCGTGATAATTCATTTCAAATTAATTCGCTACCTTTACAAATTTACTAAAATGTAAACCTTATTAATTATCAAACTTGTGTGCATGTTTCTATTTTTGTAACTCATCTTTATTATAATTTGTTCTAAAATAGCCATCTAATTTAGCCTGTTTGGTGGCTTTTTTTTTTTTTTGGAAAAATATTATTTTAAATAGTATTTTTTAGAGAACGTGTAGTTAAAAAATATGAAAAAAATTTGAGTTTACGTGTAAAATATTTTATTGTAAGCATGTGTGATTGAAGAGAATCAATGGCTTATCATTTCGAGTTAGTTACTCTTTTAAAATGCATATAAAATAAAATTGAGTGATTTATTTCCAAATAAATAAAGAAAAAAGGATCAATTTGAAAAGACAAAATAGATAGACTGACCAATGGTACTAATAGTACACGATATATCATAAACATCTAAAAGAGGCAGTTTTGAAGGCATTATTAAATACACGTGTCCAGAAATTATGTCGTCAACCTATACGACACCGTCTTGTGTTTATTTTCCCTTCATTTTCGTTGCCTTCATTTTCGTTTGCCTGCGACTCTTTCTCTCTGTGAAATCCTTCCGGAGTTTCCCCCTTCCATTTTCGTTTGTCTGTGAATCCCTTATGTCGTTCTTTATCTGTTCTGTGCCAAATCCTTCTTCGCTTTTTTTTTTTTTGCTTCGGTTCTGTCTCTCGATGGTTGGGACAACGGATTTTTTCTCGGTTATTGCATCGATTTCTTCTTCTTCTGTAGAGATCTGTGCCAACTGAGACGCATTTGTGAGT
>CAIGRF010307022.1:0-13312 GCA_903798235.1 Fraxinus ornus | reverse complement strand
TTTTTTTTTTTTTGGCTTGTATCTTGATTTGCGTCTTTTGCGAATTTTCAAGTTCCAATTTGATCGTCAAATGGAAATCGCTATTGTCTCGAATGTTAACTTTCACTTTGATCTTCATTTCGAGTCCGATTTATGATGTGTTCATTTTGGCAATTTTTGATCGTACTTAACATTGAACTATCATCACTTAAAATCAAATGTTAGTAAATAAGATGACTTGTTTGTTATAATCAAAACATTAAGGTTATAATCAACCATAGGTCAACATTTTTTTTTATTTGTGCAACAAAATAATATATATGCTTTCATTATTTTTTTCGTGCAATGTACATATTTTTTTGTACAATACAATATTTTTTGTTTGAATAAAAAAAATTTAATTTTTACAAAGTTTGTTTTGACAATTTTTTGTGCAATATCTTAATATTTATTGTATTATTATTTGAACAAATTTTTCCCCAAGACTTGTGCATCAAAATAGTATATATGCTTTCATTGTTTTTTTTTCGTGTAGTGTATAGGTTTTTTGTTCAATATTTCTTGTTTGAACAAAAAAAAATTAATTTTTTACATGTTTGTTTTGATTGTATTATTATTATTATTTTTACATCTTGTGTGAACTTAATGCTAATTAAATTTGTGCTATAATCTATTCCCCACTATTACATGCAGTTAATTGATGTATTTTATATCGTGCATTTTTTGTAGGAATGGAGTCTAAGAGTGATGACAATGATAATGTATTTGCTCCTCACGCGACTATCAGTGCCATCCCTCACGTTGGACAGGAATTCAAATCATCTAATGAGGCATACAGTTTTTACAATCAATATGGACGAAAAGCGGGGTTTATTACGTGAATACAAAATTGTAAAAAGAAAAAGGAGACCAATGAGTATTTCTGGAAACTTTTTGTGTTACAAAGAGGGCATCACGAACTAGACCTACCAGATGAGCCATAAAGATGCTGTACCAGAGCTGGGGAAAGAGATCGTGGACATATACAATGTGGGTGCAATGCTAGACAATCGGTGGTGAAGCAGCAAACAGGGCAGAGGTGGATTGTCAGTAAATTTGTAAAGCAACATAACCATCCCCTTACAACTCCTAGTAGGATACACTTGTTAAGATCACACCAGGATATCTCGAAAACGAAGAAGGCTCTTGTCCAATAATTTTCAGAAGCCAATATTAGAACTTGTCAACAAACAAGTTTGAATGGAGATAACACAGGAGGTCCATCCTTTCTTAGGTATGTGGAGAAGGATATCAGGAACTGTGAAAGAGATATGCGACATGAGTTGCTGAGCCATTGTATTTTGCCTTCGAGAAAGAGAAGAACTCGAACTTTGTCTTTGATTATGAGATTGATGACGATAATAAGCTTGTGCGATGTTTTTAGGCTGACTGCGAGTGAAGAAGGTCATATGCCTACTTTTGTGATGTCGTGGTGTTTGACACAACCTACAACACGAATAGGTACTCAATGGTGTTTGGTCCATTTGTCGGAGTTAACCACCATGGCCAGACTATTGTATTTGGGTGTGGTTTACTGAGCAATGAGACGACGGAATCATTTGTTTAGTTATTTACTAAGTTCATTGAAGCCATGCCAAACCACACAGTCTCGGAGGTGATCATCACAGACCAGGATGCCGCAATTGCAAGAGCTATCTCCATGGTATTTCCGTCAACATTACATCGTTTTTGTCTATGGCACATTTTCTGAAAAGATGAATATCGTACTTTATAATAACCAGTATCACACACTAGTTGCTAACCATATCGACATAAGTCAAAAGCCAAGGGTGAAATCAACCTTTATGATGGAGAATCAAATGGTGCAGGTATACACAAAAACGACATTTTTGTTGTTTCAAAAGGAAATAGAATAGAGTAATTTCTACATGTGCTCGAAGAGATTAAGTTATGATGAAGCTAAAGTATATGTAATTCAGCGTCTTAAGCCAAACAGAACATTTGATCGACATCGTCAGGTTACTTATTTTCCGTCCACTGACTATATCTCATGTAGTTATCAAATGTTCGAGTTTGAGGGTTATCTATGCCGACACATGATTTGCTACATCAACAAAAAAAACAAGCCATGTTCTTGCTGGAGAAATATATTCTCCGTAGGTGGACAAACAATGCTAAGCATGCCAGAGTGTTCGATCCAACTACTGGTTCATATGTTGATGATGGTCCTAGTGAATTGTTAATGTCCCGACATGGGATATTGTCTCATGCAGCTTCAGATCTAGTTGACGATGCAGTTTTGACAGATGTTTGAAGCACTTTTTTGTTGAATGAGTTCCAAAGTTTGCGCATACGGTAGTAGTGATGATGTCAGCATGAGTAGAAACAGAAGCCAAAGTCGAGAAGAGACCCAAGCTATTTGTGATCTTAATCCTGTTAGAGCAAAAGGGAGTGGGAAGCGACAAAAGGGTGGAAAGGAGAAAGCACTTTCCCAATCCAATAATAGACAATGCGGTGTATGTAACACGAGTGGTCACGACAGAAGAACTTGTCCTATGGTGCAAAATAGGTTAGTCAATGTTAATTATTTCTTTACTCCTGTTTTCATTAATGTTTTAGTTCATTTGTTTCATGCCGAGTAATAATTTTATTTATCAGATTGGACAACACATATCAACCACAATACTTGCAGGATGCGCAAGTCCCACCTACTCATACCATGCATCGGACCCACAGTACCCATATCATGCATCGGACTCATGATACTCATACCATGCGCTAGAGGTCGGCTACATAGTTACAGGCAGTAGCAACTTTGAAGCGGCCCCGGGTTTTTTCCACAATCACTATCAGTACCCGTAGATGTAATTTTATTGTGTTGTGTACGATTTAACATGTACGATTATCGGTTTGTTTAACTTTAATGTCCTTGTATTATCGTACCTTACTATGCTTGAACGTGGTTCCAAAATTCATTGCCTAACAAATAATTTTTTGTTTGCCAATTCAAACAATGGATGCAAAATTCACCATAATTTGATCAAGTTAAATACCAAAATAATAAAACAAATATTAAGATATTGCAAAAAAAATTGTCAAAACAACCATGTAAACAAATTATTTTTTTCTTTTTTTTGTGTTGCACAAATCTTGGAGAAAAAATTAGTTCAAATAATAACAATAAATATTAAGATATTGCACAAAAATTTGTCAAAACAAACATGGTAAAAATTAATTTTTTTTTGTTCAAACAAAAAATATTGAACAAAAAAAATCTGTGCACTACACGAAAAAACAATGAAAGCCTATATATTATTTTGTTGCACAAATAAAAATATGTTATACAACTAACCTGGCAAAAATGGCTCTGGATGAAGTAGAAGAACTACAAATAAAAGAGTGTTAGGATGTTACAAATAAAGGGAGTTGATAATAATAATAAAGGGTGGAGTTGTGGTGGATGAAAGGAGTACAAATTTGTGCAGAAAAGTAAATGAGGGTGGGCGGGTGGGGAGTTGAAAAAAAGGAAAGGACCAAAAACTGCAAATGGACCAAAAGTGGGGAAATGAAATGAATAAAAAATTGAATCCCGAATTGGCTCTCTTTCCCAAATCGGGGAAGAGAGCGCGCCTGTTGAAAAAGATGCTAGAAATATGTTGAGACTTATGGGTCTACCCTACTATTGATTTGCAAATGTTTGTGCATAGATAGGTAAAATAACGTGGAGAAAGCATGCCCACAAACATAAAAAAGGCAATTATCGAATGCAACTGAAAATTGAAGTAAACCATTGTCCGAACGGAAATAAAACTATGAATCTAAGAAATACGGACAAATGAAAATGAACCGACATCCTAAGAAATTGATTTCTTTTGTGCCTTTTTTGTGATCCATGAAAGTGTACTCAACCAACTCAAATTTCTTATAAGTGCCCACTATCATTTCTTCAATACATGCCTTTTGCCTCATTTTGAGCAGACATATCACACTGTTGATCTTCACCGACACTTCCTGGGTAGCACTGTTAGCGTGGTCAACCGAGAAGGACAATTCGTGTCTAGACAGCTTCTTTTAAAGGTTGAACCCCAACCTTGAGAGCCCCTCACCACCCCATCCCTAAAGTATCGTGAATGAGGTAAATTACGGGATGTGCCTCAGCAGATCAGGGTACAGAGCTGCCGTACTGGTGCCCACAAAGAGTCCAATTCCAAACCTTGTTAGAGGCAGGAATTGAACCCTCACACTGCGGTTGCCAGCTCAGCTGAGACTACCTCACTCCTATCCTTTGCACTACTGAGCTATGCCCCGGGGGGCCTAGACAGCTTCTTTTTCTTCCACTTGTGCTTACTAACGCAGACTTACGTTTATTGCCACTAAGAGCGGATGAAATGTCCATTCTCGATTTACCTTTATCATTGAGTGCCTTATCACTGAATCTGCTAATCTCATTGTCTATAGATCCTCCTTACCATAGCTTCGTCGGCGTGACTGCATATTTTTGGTTGTTGAAAATGTCTTCGAACAGCTATCAGTATCAAAGATAGATGATACGACGTCTTTGTCCCTATAATCCTTGTAGTCTTTGTTTTCCTACAACAATGTTGCAAACAAATAAGTCTTGAGAAATGAAATGTATGGCATTAAAATCACATGCATAGCTTACAATGCAAAATAATTCAATTTCAGTACATAACTTTTCCAATGTCATATGCATACACGTGATCTTCACCTGGCTTCATTATTCTTGAGAAACTACAAAATAGTTCAATGCATGCATGTCATCTTCACTTGGCATCTAGATAGATTCCCGTTTCCAATTTCAGTACAATATAGTAATAAATTAACATGATGCAACTTTTACCAAATTCAGTCATTTCCTCCTCAGAATTACTTGATAATCTCCTCTTTATTCATCATATTCTCACCTTGATCTGCTGTAACAACTATATTTTCATCCCATTCTCACTTACATGATTAGTGAAATCAAATTTTGAATGGTGCCTTTATCTTGGGTTCTGCCTTGGAAACCTTGAAATTTTCAATTTTCTATCTACCTATAGACCTAAGCTTATGTAGTTTATTTACATCAAAAGCCCCAGCATCAATCCATGTCCATTTTCTTTACCATAACCTCTTTAGGGAACTTCCCCATTGCCAACGTGGTTATTGTCGAATTTTACATTTTCTAATAGGTAACATTTGAAGTTGTTTCCATCTCCACCATCATCTCTAGATTCAACTCCATACTTTTTTTTATTGCCTCCATAAATACTGCAATTTTGCACCTTTCCCCGCTGCTTACCAACATTTTTACTCACTGGCATGTTCACTTACCTACCAGCAAAGGCACCACACTCTATTCCACCATACTCCTGAAGAAAATGCTTTAGAAAGTTCTGAAGTCATTTGAGGTTCAAAATCATAAAATTTGACTCCAGTTCATGTGTTTGATAAATTGCAAAATAGAGTAATAATAACAACAAAAACTCCAGATCTTGAAGCAATAGATATCACATAATAACATTTTAATGTTAAAAAAACCGTAATAAGATTCCACATAATAGCATTTCTATGTTCATATCTTGAGCTCGGGTTACCGGACTACAATAATTCATAATAGTTAATTCTATAAATTAGGTTCAAGCAAAGTGTACAACTCAACCTCTAATTGGCTCTATTTTTATTTTATGCCAATCAAAATTGTAACTAGGCAGACAACACGTGTGAATTGCTTGAAGATTTTAGATAGTTGCTTGACATTTTTGGCTCTAGGCTAATTCATCGAAACAAAAAACAAAAACAAATAATCTAAGAAACTGAAATATACATTCAACGCGCAGAGTGAAAGTAATACAGAAAAAAAAAAACCNTCCCACCCGTATTACGTAAAACACCTGCCTTAGAGATAACCCTCTGAGATGGTGTTTCGTAGGTCAAGATGAACACCTTTAGTACCCTCGACTTCCATCTGGCATACAGATCTAAACTGAGTCTGTTGTATCCAATGCTCATGATAAAGGAATTAAATCTTTTATATCAGCATCTTGGCTCTAGTTGAGACCCTATAGAGATTTGTTCAGCTTGCAAATCAAGTTCTCTTTTCCTTTTTCTTCAAAACCTTCTATATGGAGCATATAAATCTCTTCTTCTAGTTCTCCATGAAAAAAATATAGTTTTCACATCTAACTGCTTCAGGTGTAAGTAAAATGTAGCACACATCGTCAAGACTACTCGAACTGTTGTAATTCTAACAACAAGAGAAATTATTACATTGAAGTCAATGACTTCTTTCTGAACATATTCCTTCACCACCAACCTCACACGATACTACTCCAATTGGTCATTATCATCTCATTTAATCTTGTAGACCTATTTATTTACAATAACCTTCCTTTTGTGTAGTAGTGGAACAAGATCCCAATTCTTGTTTTTACAAAGAGATTCAATGTTTTCTTGCACTGCTACCATCTACAAAGAATTTTCCTAACTATTTATAGCTTCATGAAAAGTTGATGGCTCTCCATCTTCTATCAGTAAGCAATACTCTAAGTGCCAACTGGTTCTCTCCACTCTTGAGTTGATTGTCGAAACTTCTCGAGTTCTAGGTTTAGCTCGTTCTTGTCGTTTATGCTCTAGCGCTTCTTCAGAAGAATCTCAAACATTTTGTTCTTATTTATCTTCAACTTCGACTATAGTAGTGTTTGATTTCTCTTTTAAAATGCTATCATTTTCTTTTTCCCGTAACTTGCCTTCTGCAAATATTACATCTCCATTGAATATTACCTTATGTACGGTAAGATTCCATAGGTGGGGTACCCCTCGACTCATTCAGCATACCCTAAAAAATATTTTCTAGACTTTAGATCTAGCTTTGATATTTTTTTGGCTTTGTACATATCATATACAAGACTTCCTAATACATGTAAGCGATAAAAATTGGCTGACTTTCCAATCCATATCTCCATAGGTGTCTTCAGATCAATTGCAGTTGATGGTAATCGATTGATTAGAAAATAGGCAGTTTTGACTGCTTTTGCCCATAATGACTTGGTTAGCCCCACAATTCTCAACATTGCTCTTGTTCTTTCTAACAATGTTGTGTTCATCTGCTCTGCCACTCTATTTTTCTACGGAGTGTATGCCGATTTGAATTATCTCTTGATACCTTCTTGTTGATAGAAGTTATTAAATTCATCACCAATATATTCTCCTCCATTGTTCGTCCTCAAACACTTGACCTTCTTTTTAGACTTAAGTTCTACCCACACTTTGAATCTTTGAAGACTACAAAGGCATCTGTCTTCTTCTTGATTGAATACACCCAACATCTCCTGGAGTAATTATAAAAAAAAAAGATACAAAGTATCTTGCACCTCCTATGGATAAAACTTGTGCTTGCCAAACATCAGAATGAACCACCTCTAGGGTAGCTTTACTTTTAGCAATGGAACTGCTGAACTTCAATCTGTGCTGCTTACTAGTAAAACAATGCTCACAAAATGGTAATGAAACCTTTTTGAGTCCTGGAAGAAGATTTTGTTCAGCAAGAATCTTCAAGCCTCGTTCCGACATGTGGCCAAGTTTATAATCTGTGCTGCTTACTAGTAACACAATACTTACAAAAGGGTAATGAAACCTTTTTGAGCCCTGAAAGAAGCTTTTATTCTAAGAGAATTTTCAAATTGCGTTCTAATATGGCCAAGCTTACAGTGCTACAACATTGTTAATTCTTCTACTGAACTTGTCGATACAATTAATGATTTTCCTTCTTGTAGTGTCTCTCCTTTGATTATGTACAAATTTGCAGCTATCTTTTTCGGTTTCATCACCACAAGTACACCTTTGACTATCTTTATGATTCCATCTTGCACATGGATTTTGCACATAATACAGTCTAATTGTCATGAAGACAATAGATTTTTATTTAGGCCTTTAACTTATCGTACCTTCTGGATGGTGTGAACTGTACCATCATACATTTTCAATTTGATGGTTGATAAGTGTATTTTATACACTTATTCGGGGCTTAAAATAACTATATTTGATAGTTCTTTTCACAAAATATATTCTAAATTTTATGTTTAATAGGTGAATTCTATTAGTGAAAAAGGAATTGAAGGAAAGAAGCAAAACATGGCAAAAAAATGGCAAAATCCAAAGTACGTGGACTAAATGGCATTGGTTGCACAATTAAGTGGACTCAAAGACTAACTTGCATTACATGATAGAATTGAGGACTTGAAAGCAAGGATTAATTTAATTGGGGATTTGAATTATTGGGCCTCCACTTGGACTTTTGGTAAGATTAAAAATTTAGGTTATATATATACACATATACACACACGCAGCTAAAAAAAGGGTGGCTATTGAAAATTATTACTTATTCACAGATTGTGTGGCTGCCAGTGAATATTATATACACATTGGCAGCAGAGAGAATATACACGCATACAGAGAGAAATAGAGGCTGGGAAAAAAGTACAGGTAGCTTTAGAGGGAAAAAAAAACTTGTGGCTGTTTCAATATATTATATATATATACATACAGAAAACTGAGGAGAATTGGACAGAAATAAAAAAAAAAATGCAAAGAGTGGGTGGCCGAGTGGAGAAACAAAGGTAGAGAATTAATTCCAAATTTGTTTATGTTTCGTCAATTTTCGGTGATATCATTCCATTTTTATTTGTTTAATTTCGATATTATGCTATGTTAGATTTTTACATTGTTGAGATATAGATGAACCCTTATTATGAGATTTTTTGTTTAAATAATTAGTTTGATGTTAATTTCTTTGAATGTTTTGATGTTTATTATGGTTTTGCTTGTTTTTCAATCAATTGACCATTAGTTGAGTTGTTTGTGGATTTTATTGTCACTGAGAGAGATAATATGATCGTTAGCACGTAGTAATAAGCATTGTGAGGTTCGATAGGGGATATATATATATACACACACACTTCTATATTTCACATGGTTTTTAGATGTTCTAACTCATTTAATACGTTCTTATATGTTGATATCTTTTATAATGATATTGAAATATCACATATAAGATTAGATTTAATTGCTATCGAGAGAAGCTTTTAAATAAATTTGGAACTTTGACCAACTCGCATGATAACAATGAGTCATTTTAATTGTTGTAATAAAAATGGAATAACAAGGGAGATTCTACATCTTAGCAATATATCTCAAAAATTTGATAAATTAGACATAGATTTATTACAAGTTATTACTGGTATTCGATTAAGGGTATTATTAACATTAACTACATAAAACACGTAATTCTCGTGGGTTTGACACTTAATTCACCATTTTAATACTTGTTCACGATCTCGTTCACATGTGGTTTCTCAAAGGATTAAGTTTTTGGCGCTGTTGCCGGGGGCTGTTGTTTTTGATAAATTTAGTTAATTTTAGCTTTAATCTAAATTTTACTTTTTTAGTTTAATTTATTAGAAAAATATTATAGTGTTTCCTGCTTCCTTTTCAAGACCTTGTATGCGGAATTCGAGAATCGGTGATCTTGCTCAATTTGACCCGGATATCGAACGAACATTCAACTTTCGAAAAAGACACACCAAAAACAGAAAGAAGCACAGAGAAATCCAAATTAAACAGTCATCGGGGCTAATCTGGAAGCAACACAACAAAATGTAGCTATAGCTAATGAAAATGCAAGGCTAATGGGAGAGTATATGGTTCAACCGGTGTGGAAAGCCAATCTAGCATAGTATATCCGGCATTTGGTCAAGCAAGCTTTCACTTGAGGATTGATGTCATCAACATGTTCCAAAACACACTACAATTCTTTGGGATAGTTTCGGAGAATCCCAACGCTCATATGCCAAGATTTTTGGACATGTGTGCAACTATCGAGTATCCAGGGCTGTCCAGTGAAACAGTTAGACTAAAGCGTATGCCATATACATTGAGAGACTCAGTTAGAGAGTGGTTAGAGACTTATCCACCGCAGAGCATTACTAAATGGAACCAATTGAGTTAGAAGTTTCTTAGCAAGTATTTTCCACCGTAAATGATTGTAAAGCTGAGAAACAAGATTACCTCATTCTAACAACTGGACTCGAAATGCTATTCAGAGGCTTGGGAACGATACAAGGGTTTACTCTGCCAATGCCCACAACACGGATTAAAGAAATGGATTTAGGTGCAGTACTTCAACATTGGTCTGAATTCGATAATCAGGGCTAACATAGACTCCGCATGCAATGGTTCTATCACAAAAAGAACCTCGGATCAAGTCTACCAAATCGCAGAGAATCTGGCATTCACCAGTGCACTTTGGCCTACTGAAAGAACGAGGAAAACGAGAACTGTTGGGGCATTTGGTGTGTGCTGTCGTAGGCACCTAAAAGTAATACCTTAACATCTAAACTAATGTAGAAGTGGAAGTAAAGGTTGATCCCACAAAGAGTATGTAACTCAATATTTTATACTTTGTACAATAATTGAGAGGTTTTGTTTGTAATGAAATCAATCTTATAACCAATAGCAATGTAAATTAATGAGTTGTATTAAATCAATAAAACAAACATTGATCTAAGTCAACTTCCACCATTGGAGATTTACAACCAATCATCGATCCACAAAGAATAATCAATCCACATTTTCAATATTCACCGTTAGAATTAATCCATATTTCTCCTTAATTTTAGTTAGTTAGAAACCAGTGTTCTAATTAATCCTAATTATTAAATAACCCAAGACCAGTACTCAAGATTCAATTTAATAACAGCTTTACAAAATACAGAAATCGATGAACTAGATAACACAAACACCAGTGATTGCATTAAATCTATTTAAACATTTTTCTTAAGATTCAATAACCTCTATTATAGAAAATCATCAAATCCTAGTGCTTCACAAGTTAAAGAAATCAAACAATTATGAATTTGAAATTTAACTTGCTATAGATTGCAATACATGAGAAACTAATAGACATTTTTAGCAATCAAGCATGGAAACCATATAATTATGCGCCGAAGAACATTCAATACTAAAAATATAGATTAAATAATGAAACTAGATGGACCTTACAGTTATAATGTTTTCAAGGCTTCGGTATCCTTCGATCAAGTACCAAGAATTAGTTACACATGAAAAATTTAAGATCAAAAGACGTGATTCTAGACGTATTCTAGGGTTTATAAAGTGTAGAGGGATTTGTTTCCATAAGTGTTTGATTGGAATTAGGAAATCAGAAAATTTGTATCGAGAATAAACCATGCGGATGCGTGGTAGTAAGTTATGCAATCGTATAGAACATTGAAAATGGACCCTGAAGTTCGCTAAAACGCCTCTTGCGGGTGCATGGTTTTAAATAATTTCCACTAGATAGCCTTCATTATTTTGGTCATATCTTCTACTAACAATGTCTGATTGAGACGATTCAAGATGCATTGGAAAGATAATTCAAAGAGATACAACTTTGCTTCAGATATCATCTTCCAATTCGATCATTTACCATGTCAAAAATGAGTCTCAATATGAGACTGAAAACCGGTGCATAACTTTTCGATTGCAAATTGATGTGTGATTATACTTTGACGATATTTCATCCCTTTGATGTCTTATTTCAACCAATTAACTCCTAATACTCTCAAATCTTCATCATTTGGTTTGACACAACTTTTTTATATTTGCACGTTAGTCCTTGAACTTTCATTTCCTTTCACTTTGGTCCCCTTTCACTTATTTCTTCCAAATTACGACATCTCCATTAAATTGCTACCTAAATCAAAATATGAGACTAATAAGAACATTTTAGCACAAAATAATCATACGAGCACATAAAATAATGAGGGAAATTATACATTTTACATTTCTATCAGTATTCGAAGTTGATTCTTTGATAGCAATTTCAGTACAGTTGTAATCATTGGCACAGAAGGTGGATCAGATGAAGATAGCCCTGAAAATAGGAACGAAATGCAAACATTGTGGAGGGAACCATGAGAGTGTTGATTGTAATGGAGGATCTCCTTTTGTTCAGATAGTGGAGGATGTGAACTGCACTCAAAATCTTAAAGGCAACAACATAATCCAAATCCTAACACCTATTACCCAGGATGGAGAAATAACCCAAGTTTTCAGTGGAGCAATAACTAGGGTGCTCAGACCATACCACAGCAAACTGCATCGCCAAGTTTTCATCAGGATGAGAAGAAGTCTTCATTAGAAGATGGAGAAATATCTACTCAACACATGCAATGTACGGATAAGAGTTTGCAAGTTTAGGGAGCTGCCATAAAAAATTAGAAAAATCAGATGAGACAAAGGACCCATAGAATGCAGTGCCATCCTACTAAATAAGCCACCACCTAACTTAAAGGACCCATAGAGTTTTACTATCCTTTGTACCATTGGTGACATGACATTTGATAAGGTTCTTTATGATTTAGGTACTATTATTAACCTTATGCCTTACTCTAATTTTAGGAAATTAAACTTACGAGAGGCAAGAGCAACATCGATCTCTTTGCAGCTGGCAGACAGGTCCGTAAAATTTCCTAAAGGAATTATTGAAGATATTCTAGTGAAGGTAGATGAATTTATCTACCCGACATATTTCATCATTTTGGACATGGTTGATGAAGACAATGACGTACCATTGATATTGGAAAGACCATTCCTTGCAACATGTCGGGCTTTAATAGATATTCAGAAGGGACAATTGATGCTACGATTGAATGATGAGCATGTGACATTCAACATCTTCAGTGCTAACAAGTATCCTACTGAATCAGATAGTTGTTTGTGCATTGATAAGGTAGATTTGGCTATGGATGAGACTTTCATTCTTGAGCACCCTCAAGACCACTTGGAGAAACTTCTTGTACACTCACAAGATAAAATCAATAGTTGAAGAGATAAGCCTGATCGCCTACATTGTAGAGTCTACGTCGCCTATCAGAAGAAGACGGTTTGAGGAACTTGGTGAAGGACCTAGTAAACCACTACCTTCTATTCAGAAAGCACCAAATCTTGAGCTCAAGCAACTGCCATCACATCTGAGGTATGCGTACTTGGAAGAGTCATCTACACTCTCTGGGATTATTGTAAATGAGATGATCGAGTTGGAAGAGCAAAGACTACTAAGAGTTTTGTGAGATCATAAAATAACTATTGGGTAGTCTATAGCAAACATCAAAGGGATTAGTCCATCGATATGCATTTACAAAATCTTGATGAAAGAAGAGTATAAGCCAACAATGGAAAATCAGTGCAGATTGAATCCCACCGTGATGGACGTCGTGCGAGTAGAAGTATTAAAGCTCCTTGATGAAGGCATCATATATCCAATCTCTGATAG
>CAIGRF010307017.1:4111-24718 GCA_903798235.1 Fraxinus ornus | reverse complement strand
TTCTAATTTGCAAAGAGATTGTTTAGAAGCAGATGTTACAAAGTCAATCCTGCAAAAGGCCAGCAAATGAATTGGTACCCTGGTAAATCAAGGTACAAAACTATGGTATATTATAATTTGAGCCTTACACCCTATCAGAATTAAGGGGCGAGCTATCAACAGGAAGAAAAACCTTATTAACCTATCAACAGGAAGAAAAACATTAGTAGCAATTAATAGAAGACATTATACAAGATGAAGATATGTCCATCTTCAGTGACACACATGGATTGAAATAAAATAAAAGAAACGAAAAAAAGATTTGAAATTCTGAATCAAATACTATTAGGTAAATAAACAATTTATAGCAAAGATTCTAGTCGATGATAGTAAATAGAAGTAAAATACAAGAAAAATAAACATCAAGGAATGACTTGAGCCAGGGGCGGAGGCCGAAGGGGGGTGGGGGCCTGGTGGGGGAAGAAGGTTTGGAAGAGAAGATCGCCGGTCTGAGAGCTAGAAGAATCGCAAAGAGACACGGTCTGAGGGCTAGAAGAAATCGCCGAGAGACGAGAGAATGGGGAAAAAAATGGGGAAAAATTGAGTAGGTTTTATTTTTATTCTACTGACTGTATGATCCGTCCAGGATTACATTGATTCACATCAAGTCTGAAAGTCAGGCCCTTTGTTGAAGCCTGTTGAGGCTGTGTGGACTAGAATACCGTGATTTGCCGTAGATTGCGTCACTCCCCATGTTTGCCGTAGGGGTTAAAATCAAATTTTTTAATTGATTAAAAAATTGTGGATCATATAAAGTATGTGATTAAAATATTCAAGTTTTGGGACTAATGGTCCTTTGAGTTTCTGTTCAAAGTGAATGTCATTTTTTCAAATTTAACTGTCACATCCAGTGAAGATTATTTAAAAAATGATAACTTCGTTTCAATAATAAAAGGTTACCAATCGACATAGGAAAAAATTGTTAGGGAATTCAAGTACAGAAAAGAAGCTTAACATTATGGTTAAGTCAGTGAATTATTACTAATAATATGTAAATTATTTGCGACATAATATATTTATATTTTCACGAATATCTATAAATTAGAATTATAAATGAAGGGAAAATGACGGGTTGTTATTTACGGGTTAAATTCAAAACCGGGTTGGGTCATGCCAGGTCCCCACCCGTAGGCCGCAACTAGTAGACCATACGTTTATTTCCCTACAGTTCGTTTCCATACAGGCTACACCCATCAATGCCTCAATTCTAAGTGAAGTACTAATATTTTATTTTCAAAGTAGTTATTATTAGGATAAATCCTCATGTACAGATGAAATTTTACCAGAAGACTACCAGATCCTCACATGTGTGGGGCCCGCGATAATAAAAAATGGAAAAAAAAACCCCACCCACCCCCCTATAGTCTGAGTGTCTGGCAGTGTTCTGGTAAAACTTCTTCTGGCAATCTAGCATGGTTCTATCAAAAAAAGTAAAAAATTTCACCCGTTAACAAAATCTTTTCATGTACATGTCATATCGATCTTTTCGACCCATATAGACGAAATGTAGAATTTCAACTAAATAAATCGTTATCATTGAGAAGACGGGATCAATAATTAGGGCCCGTTTGGTAGAGATTAAAATTGAATTAAAATTGAAAAATTAACTGTTATTGTTGAATTTTATTAGACGAGTGAGACTCAATGATAGCTATATTTTCAATTTTAATTGGATTTTAATCCCTACCGAATTGGGCCTTAATGAATTTATGTGGAAATTAAAATCAAATTTTTAGTATATTTTGATAAAAGTTGATAAAATGTATTATTAAAAAGTTATACATCTCATAAAATATACGAGTAAAATCAATTATTGATGCCAAACAACGGTTAAATAGAAAAGAAGTGTACGTTATGAGTTGGACAGTAGACGAAGAGATAGAAGGGGGACCAAACGCAACATATCTTTTCGGTTTGGTTCTCGGTCATAAACTGAGAAGGCAAATTGAGAGAGAGAGCGCCATTGAAATTGAAGCATTCACACATTTCACAGGACTCCATTCAGAGAGGAGAATCTTAATCTGTATTCATATGTCTTGTCTCTGCCACTTCTCTTATAGTTTATTTCAACTATGTGGCTGATTAATTAAGCTAAAACTGTCTGAAAATGATCGTTGTTAAACTTTGGTGTCATTTTCTTCTGTTGAGCGATTCTTTTGTGGGTAATTTGAAGTGAATTCTCCAAATTTCATCCAATTTATCTTCGGAAAATTGCTGATAAATCGCGAGAATTGAATTCAACTTCCTCAGTTTCAGTTTATTACCGTTCATTAAATGTTTCATCTTGGTTAATTTGAAGTGGAATTTCTCTGGGAACTAAATTTTAGGCCTCTCAAGAATTGTATCACATTCTGGGTTTTTAATTCCCTTCTCATTTTCCTGAATTACTCGAATTTTGAAAATGGGGTCAAATATTGAAGTCACTCAAGCGCAATTTAGATCCGGAAATGGCGGGTTTAAACCGAGTGAAATGGGCTTCGGTCTTGAGGAATTCCCCGGCCTAGTATCCGTACCGCTGCCGCCGAGAACAGAGACAGGCAGCTCCTTCACGGCCCTCCTCGAACTTCCGGCGCCACAAGCTGTTGAGCTCCTAGTCAACTCCCCTGAAGCCGCCGCAAATGAAGAATCCCATCCGAAACCCAGTATCACTGGCTCCGGAGAGGTTCCCTCTCACTTTCATCCGCCACCACCGATTTTCCCTTCTGACATTGGCTTAATTGTCAGAGCTTCGAAACTCTCCGTGTTTGCTTCGGCTGAAAATTCAAATAACTCAATCTTGTTCAATTCCAACTCGAAGAAGTTCGATATAGTGAAGCAAGAGCCATCGGACTCGGATTCAAACCCAAATTCTTCTTCGCTGGCGGCTTCAGATCAGAATCCGAATTCCACCAAGAGGAAGGAGAGGGAGAAAAAAGTAATTCTGGAACCCATTCCAATAAATTTGATTGTCTTAAATCCTATTTTTGAAATCTTTTTGAAAACACTTAATGCATATAACATTTAGACAAGTTCAACCCTATATAGTTTTTTCTCCTTTTTTAATTTGGTTTTCAAATTCAGGTTAAAGAATCCAATAGAAAGAGCAAAAAAGTTATACCATATAAGGCCTCTGAAGATGGTGGTGAGAAGCTGCCATACGTGCATGTCAGAGCTCGCCGTGGCCAAGCCACCGATAACCATAGCTTAGCTGAAAGAGTAAGAATCCTAATCTCATAATGTATCTCAAATCGTTTTCTTAATCTTGATTATTAGCAATCAATAAGCTACTATTAGTTTTTAATAAAAGTTTGGCTCTTTATGAATAGGCAAGAAGAGAGAAGATTAATGAAAGAATGAAACTTTTACAAGAACTGGTCCCAGGATGTAATAAGGTTAGCCATCTTTTTTCATACTATCGTTGTTATCATTATCATATACATATTTCTGTGAGGGAGATTTGGGGTACTAAAACTCCGTCATTTGATGATGATAAAGAAATGTTGTTATTGAGAGTTATTAGATTTTGGATTCCGTGAGGGGAAATCTTTCTGTCCTGATTATACTTTTTTTTTAATAATAGATTAAGCTTTTGTTTTGCTTTTTTTAATTTTATGATAGATTAAGCTTTTGCTTTTGAATCAATAACAGTAGTTGGGTTATTTTCACCTTTTTAATGTGGAAAATGATAGAAAGGCTGATGGTTTTTGCACCAAGAAAAGTGGCGAACCGGTGTTGAAATGTCTCTCTCATTAGTCTCACTATTGGTTTTACCATTTTGCTCTTAGCTCATTTTGACAAGGACATTTTTTTCATTGGTTAAATGCTGATATTTTCTCCTTTTCTTTTAGCTTTTGGAAGAAAATGAGAAATACAGTGTTTTTATTTTAGTATACTTATACTTAAAAATGACAAGATTTGACTCTTTTCTAAATTCACATATATACTAGATGGTTAATTCTTAAGATCTAATCAGTGCTAATAGGTAGGGTCCAGGCTTGTAGTTAAGAGGTAGGTTTAATGTAGTTCTTCATTTCAAATTTAGGTGTAGAATAGGTAAAATAATTAAGATAACTAATAATAGAGAAAATTGTGTCCTTTTATTAAGATAAAACATTAAAGGCAGTTATTACGATTGACTATAGTGTATGATGCCATTGATGCGGTAATTAATGAAAGTAAAGAGGAGATGAAATTGGATGCATATTGAAGCTTTTTGGAAAAACATGCAGTTAGCTAGTTGGATGCATATGGGTCCTCTCTATATATTTTATTTTAGTTTTTTTTTTAGCTGTCACTTTCCTTTTTTTAAAAAAAGATTAAATAAATAAATAAGAGTGGAGGAATTAGTAGACTTGGATGGTGTAAAGAATTTGGCATTCATCTGATTAACTACTGTAGATGTTTGTCAGTTTGACTTAATGAATTATTGTTATTTTCTTCGACAGATCTCAGGTACTGCAATGGTGCTGGATGAGATAATAAACCATGTGCAAGCACTTCAACGACAAGTGGAGGTTAGACTGGACTCATCTTTGCGTAATGATAAACACATAGTTTTTTAATTAAAATGGACTCCTTTCACGATTTAAGTATTGAGACTTCTTAAAACGACAAGGCTTGATGATTTATCCATTCTTAAAAATACTGCTTCAAAGAATAATATTACTATCTGGTTGTTCGATTACTCAATTGTGAGAGATGATATATAAATCTGTGAGCATATATTCCTTTATCTTTTATTGCATTTGTGAGCATATTTTCATATCTTCTTGAATTTCAGTTTTTGTCCATGAGACTTGCTGCTGTTAACCCAAGAATTGATTACAACCTCGATGCCCTTTTGGCTGCTGAAGTAAGTATTATTTATCTACCAACGCTGTTCTATATGTTCTTGAAACAATGCTAATTATGTGATCTTTGTGATATCTGCTATATTTTTTTCCAAAGAAAAGAGAATTAACTACGGCATCCCATGTGTCGTTTGTGCATCGGAAACTTTGTCAAACAAACATAATTATATTCGCACCCCCTTCACTTGGTTTTTAATTGGCACCATGAATTTGTCAACAATTTCTAGCATTTTTTTCTCCTTTTAAAATTGTCTTTTTGGGTCTTTATATTGGTTGAAAGTATGGTGGTCAGTGGAGTGGAAAATCGATTATGATGAGACCCTTAATCCTTCTCTTTGAATGCTTCCACACCAAAATTTTCAAAAGAAGCTCCTTACTGGGTATCCAAATTTACTGGTCAAGGTTATGAGTTATGACAGTTGAAAAATTTTGGAATGCTATTGAACTTGTGCATATGTTTGGTCCAGTGCCAAGAATTCTGCATATCCCCCTGTCGACTATAATTGCTGCTAAAATTTTGTACAATACTGATTAATTTGTTTTCCTTCCGATAGTCGAGAAGATCTTTATAAACTTTGAAAACCTTGCAGAGTGGATCCCCAGTCGATGGTAGCATTGCTGGCATGTTTACACCATCAATGTGGCCAGATGCACAACATAATGGGAACAGACAGCATTATAATCAGACGTGGCATTTTGACGGGCTTCATCAGCCAGTCTTGGGTAGAGAAGAAGACAATCCTAACTTCATTACTCCAGAAAACTCGCTTATAAGTTATGATTCTTCTGCAAATTCAGGTAAATTACAATTTAGCAGTTTTCTTTATTTATTCTACCAATTAGTGGTTTTTAGCTATTTTTCTTCTAGTCATTAAATTCAAGAGAGTTCTGAAGATAGTCTGCAATATATTTCATGCATAAAATTCTTTTGTTTCTATTCTTGCGTTCGAAGTAAAATAAAAATTGTATGCTGTGGTTTGTGCCATCTTCCAGAGAGAAAAAAAACTGTTAGTTACCTAACTTAATGGAGTCGTTTCACTTTGGTCACCAAACTTACTCATTCCTAGTTAGTCAATGAACCTTCACTTTTCTTCTAGTTTAGTCACTTTGTGTAACCTTGTATGCTGAATTAACATAAAATGTTGACTTGGTTACCAGAAAATACGAGTCTCGTGAAAAATCTATATTGTTTTATCGTCCAACAGGACAAAATTCATTAAGATTTTTCTTTTTCTTTATTATTTATTTAAGAAAACACATTTCAGAAGTACAACTAGTTCACCAGCACTTGTTTTTGCTAGAGCTTAAAAACAAAGCAGTGCATGTCAGCATTTGCCATTACTTAGTTCGACAAAGTACCTAAACTAGGAAAAAATCAAAGTTAAAACAAAAAAGACTTGAGCAAAGGAAAACAACGCCATAAGTTGGGTGACCAACCAGCATTGTAGGTTGAACAACTAACCCAATTTAGAAGGTACAAAATAACTTCTTGATGCAATTAATTTACAATTGTTACATTGGTTGCCACAGCTTCTCTGCATTCAAGCCAGCTGAAAATGGTGTAAATGGAGGCACGAGCTTTACGAATAGGTACCTAACTTCTGTATATATATTATTCAGTATTTAATGAGGAAGTATAAAGGGGATCTCTAAGTTTAGCTTGGATTCCCTTGTATTCTAATTAAACAATAGATCAGCTGGAATCTGTTTCTGTATAAGCTAGAGAGGAGAAAATTTAGTTTCTTATGAATATGTTAATGCTAATCTATTCAATCTGGCTACATCATGCATGAGGGGATTGGTTGATTGATCAATAGTGTATAACTAAGAAAATTTATGTTTCACTATATTATGGAGGTCGACTTTTATTTTATTTTTTACGTTTCTCTTGCTTTCAACATACCGCTTGCTTTTAAATGTAACAGCTATTGGAGAATAGTTTCTCAATGTTAAATGCATATTTGGTAGGCAGAAATGAACAAAATTTTGGCTTATGTTTCTTTGTAAATAAATCAATTCCATAATTGTTTCTCAAAGGCACAAACTTTCTCCAAGTTTGTATTTTAGACCAAAACTTCTCTCAAGTTTTATTCAGCCACTTAAACTTTCATTCTCGATTTTTATTTGAGTAAAATTCCTACACTTTGGTCTCCCCTGAATTCTCCACATAAAATTATTAGGTAAGAATATGGAAAACATTTTTTGACAGAGTATATGGAAAACTGATTATCGATTAAGACCGTATATTTCTAGGAATTCAGTCTTGAGTAAATATTTATGGGGAAAAAAAAAATTAAAGGAAACCAGGAAAAGAAAAAGGGAAAAAACGGGGAAACTACCGGGAGATTTGTGCTGTATATAAAAATTAGAGAAAGAATCTTTCCTTGTAGCGTGACGTATAAATAAATTAAGTTGACCAAGAAATTGTGAATTGACTCCGCATCAAGTCTTCACCATGTTCATATAATAATCAAAATCACGTTGCCCCCGGGGCACATCCAAGTTGGCAAAGGAAGGGTATTGTCAGGCTTGTAACTGCAGCGTGGGGAGTTCGATTTCTGGTTGGAACAGTTGAGTGATGTAATAATCAATATTGGTTGGAGCAGCTTGGTTATGTAATAACCATGGAGGAATGCTTATTTGAGGTTAGGAGTATAAGGGGTGCTCGAACCCTAGTCAACTTGGACTCATAACCCGCGGTTTACCTCCTCCAGTTACTGAGGGGTCGGTGGTTGATGGTCCAGAAAATTAGTCTGGCTAAACTGGGATACATGTGTACCAAAAATAAAAAAAAATCAAAAAAAAAAATCAAAATCACATTTGGTTATACAAAGTAGTTTGAACAAATTGGATCCTTAATTTCCTCGCTGACTTTGAATAGTAATTAATTTTTCGGAGATTCGATACGTACGTGCTAACATATATACATATGCATACAAATCAAGAGCGTCAATTAATTACAAGTGTAAACCGTGTTAACAAATTAATTTATTTAATATATTAATGTTTATTCTTTTAAATCGGATGGCTATATTATCGTATCAAACAATTAAACTTTAAAGAGTAAACTTTTGAAGAAAAAGTAATTCGACTGCCACGTGACGAATTTAGTTAAAACTATACATATAAATAAAAAAATTTATATAATATTAAATGTGATGCAAATATATGAAATCATCACCCTCGTCATCAATATTTTCAAGTAAAAGCTGCTTGAAACTTGACATTATTTGGGTAGGTTAAATGGATTAAGAAATATTAACACAATGAGACAAAATTAGGGTAGGTTCTTCCAATGAGACTATTATTATTTATTAGATGCAAGAGGGTGATACCATTATCAAAGAAAAAAGAATAAAAAAACTTGTTTTCTCATACACAATGCAGAAATTCAATCTGCCGATAATTTTGCGGAATGTGAAGAGATTTCATTTCACAAAATTATGCGTTTTCCATTTTTCAACACTCGGTCTTCGTGAGAGGCTAAGAATTGAGATTCCTGAAGAAAGTGAAAATGTTTCTATCTTCAAGGTCCCTGAAAATCTTCGTAAAGTCGAGGAAAAAGCTTATGAACCTAATATTATCTCGATTGGGCCTTACCATCACGGAAAATCACATTTGCAGGCAATGGAAAAGGTTAAATGGCAGTTCTTTCGTCAGCTTTTTGGCCCGAGCAGACAGGGAAGTGAAGAGAAACTAGAAGGTGTGATTGAGGCCATGAAGGGATTAGAACCCGAGGCCCGGAGTTACTATTCAGAAGATGTGATGATGAGCAGAAAGAAGTTTGCTGAGATGATGATCATTGATGGCTGCTTCATTGTGGAGCTCTTCAGGGACCTGGAAAAGTCGGAAGGAAAATATGAGCTGGAAAGGAAACTGGCCCTGGAAAAATCGGAAGGAAAATATGAGCCTGATGGAGAGAAACTGGCCCTGGAAAAGTCGGAAGAAAAATACGAGCTTGATGGAGTGGAAAGAAAACTGGCCCTGGAAAAGTCTGAAGGAAAATACGAGCCTGATGGAGAGAAATTGGAGCTGGAAACGAAACTGGCCCTGGAAAAGCCTGTATTTGCACATGGACAGAGATTTCTGAAGAGATGGATGCTGCCAATTTTGCGAAATGATCTTATTATGCTCGAAAATCAGCTTCCTTTACCGGTTATGTGCAAATTATTCGAGTTAACGAATAGTATACGAGCAACGTCTTCACGTTCTTCAATGGAGAAACTTGCTCTTAAATTCTTCAGTCCACTGATGCCTGGAGCTGCTAAAAGTCCTCAACAAAGTGATTCAGACAATAGGGCAAATGATGCAAAACACTTTCTTGATCTCTTCCGGTCGAGCATTTTGCCAAAAGACATTAAACGCGAAAAAGAACCGTATCTATTCCGTTCAATGGTAGAGCTAAAAGAGGCCGGGATTAAAATCAGGACAAGATCAGAAAACAGAAAACCTCTACACATAAAATTCGAATCAGGAGTCTTGAAAATCCCTCCATTTCGCATCAATGATTACCGGTGCACTCTATATCGAAACATGGTTGCTTTTGAACAATGCTACAAGGCCTGTCAACCAGACGTGACAAGGTACTGTTAAACCACCTCATCAGCTCATCTAAAATATTAAGCCATTCAATTTACTTAATGTAGTCTTCAACAGGTACTTGTTTTTCCTTGACGGGCTTATCAATTCAGCCAAAGACATAGAACTTCTACACTACGCTGGTGTGCTGCAGCATTCTCTCGGTAGCAACAAACACGTGGCTCGAACTGTCAACAAGCTTTGCAGAGAAATCTCCCGGGACATTGAGGACTCGTACTTGAGTGATGTTGTAAGAAGCCTCGAAGAATACTGTAATGAGCCCTATCATAGATATAGAGCTAGTCTCGTCCACAATTATTTTACCAACTTGTGGGTGACAGTTTCGACTGGCATTGCTGCAATCCTCGTCTATTTTGCCGTGCTTCAGACATGTTGTGACTTAGCAGGAAGTCCTGATTCATTACATGAATCTGGTTTTTGGACATTAGTTGTTAAATCTTTCATTATTCCCTTTTCACATTCACTAAGTGTACCTGGACTTGTTTCACAGTTTGATGACTCCCAGGAATTCATATGGCTTTATTGTTAATGAATTGCACTGCATAATATCATCAAGTGCTGCTCTCATCTGCTTTAGCATATGTCGAACTATTAAGGCCGTCTCCCGTCTGTTTGTCAAAATCCTTCAACAGTTCAAATAAATTCAGAGACTCCTATACCTTTACTGTGTATGTGGATGCCTTCAATAATTATTGCTTTAATAAATACCTTAGTTCCGAGAATGTGACAAGAATCTTAAAATGGTGTGACCTTTTAATTTCAAATCGGGGTGGAATTAAGTGGCATTAACTAATGATCAAAATTCTAGATGAATAGCATTGATCTTTCCCTTTTCATCAATTCCAAATTTCTTGAAATGCCATTATCAAACGTACAACCTTAAAATCAAACCAACCTTAAAACATTTTAGTACATTGTACGAGCCAAATTTGAAAACTACAATAAATAGGTTTTTTTTTACATCTTTTTCTGGACTATCCACTTAAGCATCAAAGTCATATATGTGACTCGATTGTGGCCTCAACATAGTAGCATTTGCCAAGAAAATCACTTTAGACAACCAAATGAAACTAGAAAATGCTAAGGAAAATCTCTGTCTCTTTCGTTCACCGTAAACATGTTCTACTTTTATGCATCCCAAACAATCCCTCAGCTCACCATCATCTAACCTTTTGTTCAGTCCCGCCAAATTCCTCTTGTTTAAATATTCTAAATCCCAACGGTGACCTAAACCAAGAACAGGGTCTTGACGTGAAAATTAAATTTAAGGATTACGATTCTTTGTTAAAAGAATGCATAAAGAGAAGGGCCTTGGGAGAAGGCCAAGGGGTGCATGCCCACATGATTAGAACTTGTTATAACCCGCCAGAGTACCTTAGAACAAGGCTGATTGTGTTGTACATAAAGTGTGAGGTTTTGGGATCTGAAAGGAATGTGGTTTCATGGACCGCAGTTATCTCAGGGTTTGCGAGAAGTGGGTGTCACTCTGAAGCTCTCAATCATTTTGTTCGGATGCTGAGATCAGGTAGTTATTCCTTAGTGTTGGCATGTATTTTACAATATCCAAGTTATTTGATATGAATATGCTGCACTTTTAGATTAATGATTTATTTTGTTAGCTGGAGCTCTGTAATTCAAGGCCTCACGAGCTAATATTCAGAGTGTCTATCCGCTGATTAATTGGGTGGAACCTGGGCATTGGATATGCCTGTTGAATTATAAGTCAGGACTTAAATTACTTGTTGTGAGGAATGATTTAAAATATAAAAGTAATCTCTTATCAAACGTGCCAAATTATATAAAGGGATAACTAGATTGGCTACATAAGAGACATGAGTATTTTTCAACTCATAACTGGATAGTGATAGTTCAGTTTTCCTTTTTCCTTTCAGTCTCCTGAACTTAAAGTTGAAGGATGGGTTGAGGTAACTTTATATCATTCAAGGGAATGGATCGTTTTCTCTTCCTTTTCATTTGTTCTTCATGACTTCTTTACCTTCTATGTAATATTAGCGGAGAAAACATCAGTCACTTTCTGAAGTTCTCAGATTTAGCAAGGAACCCTTGTTAGTTGCTGTAACATGCCAATCCCCAATTCAGTTGGGTAATTCATCTCATATTGGTTTATAGATTGCTCATCATTTTTATAATCATTTGCTTCACGTTTGATGCAATGATGAAGACCTCACACTCGCTTAAGCATCCCTTGAAATAGTATCTTCACCTGCAGATTCTCATAGAAATTATTTACATATTCATTCAGTAAAACCTGAAATGATATTGCTTTATTTATTTGGACATTGTATTTTTTTTTTGAAGATTTTTTCTTGTGGATTTATAGGGGGCGTGTGAATTTGACACAAGTAGGTTGATTTGGTAAATAGTTGATTGAAGATTTATACATCACAAGGTGGTTGGCCATGGCGGTGTCTGTTATGCACCATATGTAAATACTATTTCTACTGTTCAAAGAAGGTTTCACTATTTCTTATGTTGTGATTGTAACATGGAATTGTTCCAGGTACCGATCCCAATGAGTTCACTTTTGCAACAGTGCTGACCTCTTGTTCTGGTTTATTCGGGCTCCAAAATGGAAGGCAAATTCATTCGCTTCTAGTTAAAAGCCCATTTGTTTCCCATATATATGTTGGTAGCTCACTCCTTGACATGTATGCCAAAGCTGGAAGAATCCACGAGGCCCGATATATATTTGAAGGTTTACCTGAAAGAGATGTTGTTTCTTGCACAGCTATAATATCAGGCTATGCTCAGTTAGGACTTGACGAAGAGGCAGTCGAGGTGTTCCGTAGGTTGCAAAGGGAAGGAATGACTTCTAACTATGTTACTTATGCCAGTATATTAACTGCATTATCTGGGCTTGCTGCATTTGAACACGGACGGCAAGTTCACAACCATGTTCTTCGATCTGAGCTTCCCCTCTATGTCGTACTTCAGAATTCTTTAATTGATATGTATGCAAAATGTGGAAACTTAATCTACGCGAGAAGAATCTTTGAAAAAATGCCTGAAAGAACTGTCATATCTTGGAATGCAATGATAGTGGGGTCTAGTAAACACGGTATGGGAAAAGATGCAATTGACCTGTACGAAAGGATGAGGGAAGAAAGTAACATCAGACCTAACAGCACCACTCTTTTGGCCGTATTGTCTGGTTGCGGCCATGGAAGGATGGAAAATAGAGGGCTGGAAATTTTTAACGAGATGGTGACTGGTAAAGATGGGGTTGACCTTGCTATTGAGCACTACGGCTGTGTTGTTGATTTACTTGGACGTGCTGGCCAAGTAAGAAAGGCTTTTCAGTTCATCCAACAGATGACTATCAAACCAAATGCTGCTATTTGGGGTTCCCTTTTAGGTGCTTGTCGGGTCCACCGGAATATTGACATTGGAAGAATTGCTGGTGATAAGCTTCTGGAACTAGAACCAGAAAATGCCGGGAATTATGTAGTTCTTTCCAATTTATATGGTTCTGCAGGAAGATGGGACGATGTAAGAAGATTAAGGGAATTGATGACAGAAAAATCCATGACAAAGGAGCCAGGAAAGAGCTGGATTGAGCTTGGACGAACCCTGCATACCTTTTATGCAAGTGAACGATCACATCCAATGAAGGAAGAGGTATTTGCAAAGGTAAGAGATTTATCAAACCGGATAAAGGAAGCCGGTTATGCTCCTGATTTGAGTTGTGTTTTGTATGATGTGGATGAAGAGCAAAAAGAGAAGATACTGCTCGGCCACAGTGAAAAGCTCGCTTTGGCTTTTGGGATGATTGGCGTTTCTGAAGGGAAGCCTATTCGAGTGATGAAAAACCTGCGTGTATGTGTTGATTGCCATAACTTTGTCAAATATGTATCTAGGATTTATAGCAGGGAGATTTTACTGAGGGATAAAAGCAGATTTCATCATATTGTAAATGGTACTTGTTCGTGTGGAGACTATTGGTAAACTTTAACGGTTTACTTTTTAATAGTGAATTTATTGTCATTTCAATGGATTAATAAATTCATTTTAGTGCTAAGAGTTAATGACTGGATGTACATCATGAATCGAGTGTTTGATCTAGAACTTTCTCGAGATTTATATGGGGAACGATCAATACAAGATACTATCATCATGTTACGTAAACATATTGAAGTTTTGAGTGTAACTCTTCCTTTCCATGCGTTACTTTCAGGTACAATTACGTATTTAGAGCCCAAAATAATGTGGATTTAGCATCTAAAACTAAAATATTCAAATATATATATAATAATTGCTTAAATTGAAATAAATATGAACGTTCAGGGACTAATTTTGAAAAACAAAAACGTTTGATACCAAAATGAAACAATGTATAAGTTGGGCGATAACACTCTTAACCCTTCTGGTCTGGAATTTAGATCCGATTCAAAGAGTCTCACTCTCTCTTAAAAAACTATGCCGTCGATAAAGCCCTTTGCGACCATCTCCGGCACGCTCCGGACCCGACTATCTCCGTCCCTCCGGACCCGAGGAGGCGGAGGACATGGGCCCAGCCGGTGGGCAAGTCCGGGTCACGAGGAAACCCCCAAGGGATACCTATTCAACCGAACGCCGCTGCCGCCGGGACAATCTCGAAAGTGGGAGGACTGGGAGTTGCCCTGCTATGTCACCAGCTTCCTCACAATCGTTATCCTTGGAGTAGGACTCAACGCCAAACCCGATCTCACCATCGAGACATGGGCCCACCAGAAAGCACTAGAAAGGCTTGAACTCGAGTCGGCCCATACTCAACCAACTGAATCTGATTAAAAAGTGTTTGCCATTGCCTGGGGTATGGTTTTAATTTTCTGCTTTTCTAGACTGGTTCTGTGTTGGAATCGTCAAACATGTGTAGTTTGGTTTTATTGAGGAAATAAATGATATTGACTTGCTGAACGTGGAGTGAAAACCTCTACTGTTAATTTACTGGAGTTTTTGGGATGTTAACTTTACGCAGTTCAAGATTACATATATTTTATGAATTATTGTGTTTGATATAATTGAGTGATTTCGAATTAGTTAGGGGTTTACTTATGTCCAACTCTATTGAATTTTGTCTCTATGGTTCCCCTTGTTTGTTTTTGGGCTGTTTGAAAGTGTGAAATGATGTTAATTAACTTGAATTTGGGAATGTTAGCTTTGCATGAGTTGAAATTAATTATAGTTTGTGATTTCTAGTGTTTGATGTGTTAGAGTTAGTAAGGGATTTATTATTTATTTGTTTCCAATTCTCTTGATTTGCCTCTTTGGTTGACCTATATATTTCCTGTTTGTTGCTTTAATCTGTGTGAATTAACTGGAATCTGGGGGTATTAACTTTGCTCTAGTTAGAATTAAGTTACTCAGTAAAGAATTTATCCCAACTCTATTGAAATTGTCTCTATGGTTCTGGCCTCTTCTTCACATGATGCGTTTCGGATGATCCAATTCCAGGGTGTGAGGTAGTCAGCTAGCTGTTAATCTGTTTTTGGTATTTTCTGTTGCTTTAGATTAAATGTTGACTGAGCTCTGTAAATACTATAGTAGGTTAGTTTGATATGAATATATGATAATGCTTTTGGGGAGTTCCCTAATGTTGTGGACAAACTCCTTTGCATTTGTAGACTATTTAATTTATTTAGAATTGCCCTCATATCCGTTGATTGATTATTTTTCGTGTTCTATGAGTACTAATAACTTGGCCTTGAAATCTACAGTTTGATTGATATAGTTTTTTTTCGTTATTTCTAACTTGTCTAGGGTTCTTGCACGAGTTACAAAGATATATAGTTGTGTGTCTTGGTGCTTGCCATGGTCGCATGGTTTGAGAGTGCACTAATTTATTGGTGGTACTCTAGTATCATTTGACATTTCACTTAGTTCTACTTATCCTAAAACCTTTAGATTCCAAAGTATTACTTCAAAGTCCTAACATAAGTTTTCTCTCATTCATTATCTCATGAACTAATACTATATTAATAGTGAATAGCTTGTTAAGAGATGAATCTCGCATCAAATAAAGATAAAAATATAAACCAACATTTGAGATGAAATCTCAAGCCTTAAGATCCGTTTGGCCTGGCTTTTGAAAAGCCAAAAGAAGATTTTGAGATCCAAAAACTGTTTCGGAACTCGTTTGGTTAATTTTATGAAAGTGTTACTTCTAATTAGAAGAGTTTTTAGAAGAAATTGGTTTAATGTGGCTTTCTCTAAAAGCACTTTCGAAATATATAATCTTTTATAAATAAGTTTTCAAACAAAAATTAAGGTAATTTCCTCCAAAAGCTCTACGTGATTTAAAAGTAAAAGTCATGCTAAATGGGTTCTTAATATTGTATTAACACCCATAAAGGTCCAACAAGCAATTCGAGCTGATTAAGACTCGAATGAGAACACAGTTCAGGATGAACTTGCTCAAATGAGCCACCATCTTGTGAGGGCATGTTAAGAAATAAATCTTACATTAAATAAGGATGAAAACATAAATCAACATATAATGATTTGTGCTACTCCTCTTAGCCCCTGTTTGGTAGGCATTTTTTTTTTTTGGAAAAATATTGTTTTGAATGATGAATTTTTGGAGAATGTGTGTTTGCAAAAAAATTGGGTTTACGTGTAGAATATTTTATCGTGTGAATGTGTGGTTGAAAATGAATATGTAGAAAAATGATTTATGCAGGAATGGGAGACAAGCAAGAGCTTAATAAGGTTGATCTTTTGAGATGAATCCTCGAGTCTTAATATAGCATACACCAAGGGATCTGATCTTGATGGCATGTATCTCGTCCACGACTAAAATTAAAAAATCCTCACTTAGGGCGAAATAGTTGCAAACCTATAGCATGTCTTGGGATCTAGCCTCTGGGTGCTCATTTTCCATTATACATAATATACACGTGTTCTTATGTTTGTAGATCACCTATCTTGACAGCATTACCTACATAATATTTCAATAATCAGATGCAAGTGAAAATCCACTGATTTCTAAGAAAGAAATTCTAATAAAAGCTATTAAATCAAACTATAATAATATTTCCTATAATACGCATTAAAATTGGAAACTAAATATAGTAATATCCCTTCGAATATTGTAATCAGTTTTACAAAAGTGCTGGTGGTTTCTACTAGATTGTGTTGTTGGATTTGGCTCTAAAGTGAGTGTGATCGTAAGAATGCTATTCCTAGTGGCGATTATCGAATTTCGGGGTCCTTGCTGTTCAAAATTTAGAGATTTCGACTTGCTTTAAGGCCTCAAGCTTTTCACTGGGTTGTAAGGATGTTCTCAGGTATACTTTTTCTCTTTCAAGTTTCACCATTGGAGGTGAGTGAAAGCCCACCCCACACCTCTTTTGCATGCCAGGGATTTCTCTAACTTGTAACCGTTGAAAAATCAAAAAAGAAATGGATCTGAGTTCATATCTATAATTAGGAAGTGATATTTAGTTGTTTTGTTAGCAGGGTTACAATGGTAAAAAGAAGTCTGTCACTTGTTGCAAAACTATGACTTGATTATAGAGAGCTTGCCTTTGTTCTTTAGAAGTGTTCAACATTTGTGGCAAACAAAAAGTCGGTTGAGAATTATGGTACAGAAGTAGTCGTCTACATGTCATAGTTTATTCCTTGATTTCGACCTTGCACGTGCTTATTTCTAAACATTCATTAAATTAGTATAGTTTTATATACATTTACAAGTACGTGTTTCAAAATGTACATATTTGGTGATTGTTAATTTGATAAAAACAGTAATAATGTTAATAATTATGAATAGATATGCATCATGAGTTAGGAGATTAGATGCACTTTAATGCATTGCAGGGGATTCATTGTCACCTGATGCGTATCTACTAATGGTTCATTTACAAAGAAAATTTGATACATTATTCTTTGTTATATAATTAAAATTATTTGCTAATAATGGTTAGAGCATGGTTGAGATTTGGTTAAGTGGTTTAATCATGATTGTGGTTGTGGGCACAGCTGAGACAAGAAAATCTTTGGTTTTATTGCTAGATCAAGAGTGATATACTCGTTCATCCCCCTAGTTTACACCCTACATGGTTCTTGGGAATTTTTAATAAAAAATTATATATAATAAAACCATTGTTCATGTAAAGTGGATCAAGCACGACCAGATATGAACCGGGTTGATAGGTTTGCTCATCTATGATTACCGGGTTGATCAACGTACTAGCGTCATACCCATTTCAGATTATTAAAGAACATGAACCACAATACGTGAATCTCTTCAGTGGGTGTTTGGTGGAAATTAAAATTAGATTTTTAGTAGATTATAATAGAAGTTTTTGAAATGTGTGGTTGAAAAGTTGTGAGATCCATGAAAGATGTGATTAATATTTTATGTTTGACTTTGACTTTGACTTTGACTTTGATTTAGATTAAAATCTAATTTTAATTCGAAACAAACATGTCTCAAAATATTCAATCGGATGCATGAGGCCTAGCATCTCGTACTCTTTATACAACTTTTAACATATTGGATCTTCTCAAGAGTGTGTTGTCTTGCTCATTTTGACATTTCATATAAATTTCGAGTTTCACTATGTGTGACGGTGGTAGCTAACTCAACCTTATGTTACTCGTAGTTAAAATTATTATCAAATTGAAAATAAAAATTTATGCAACACCTGTCACGTGTCAACGTCGTGAGTTAGACCCACAAGGTTACAACCCACCATATCTACGGCTGGAAAGTGGCAGCCTAAAATGGGACCTGTTCATTGACAAATTGGGCCAATTGATATGCATAACCGAAGGATAAGATCTTGTCACAATCAATACGAGGCAAACTCGGGTCAGGGACCGACAACTTGTGCAACTTAAAAACTAAGTTTATAATTTCAAAAATCGAATGCTATTAAATTTTAGTTATCAAATAATTAATTAGAAATTATTTTTTTAATTAAATATATTAAGATCACAAATTTATACAATTTGATCGCAAATTATTGAATTAATTAGTTAAAAATTATTTTTCAATCACAAATCAAAAATTTTATAGGTCGCAAATTATTTCTTAATTGCAAATCAAAAAATTTATTGGTCATAATTTATTCATCGGTCACGAAATCAAAACTGTTAGAGGTCACGATTCAAATTTTTAGATCACATATTATTTATTGATCACAAAATATCAAATTCATTAGTCACAATCTCAAATAATTGGTCACATATTATTTATTAGTCACAATTTTACCAATTTATTGAACAATCAACCAATGATTGGTCATAAACATCCCCACCCCACGCCATCCCACCCACAAACCACCGCACGACTGCCGCCTATCAACACCGCCACATTGGTTATAAGAGAAACATTCCTCTCAAGTTAAACTATAAATATGATGTCTCTCTTGTAAACAAATCACACTATTCAATGTAATTCTCTTTTCTTTATATTGTCTTATTTTCTCTCTCTTAAATTCAACTTGGTATCAGAGCTACTATTCTTAGTGATTCTTGATTTATCAAGAGTTGAGTATGTGATTGTCACTATTAGTGGATCATTCACTTCAGAAAAACCTCTTGTATATCATCTTCATACATGTTGGGTTGTCACTATAATCGGAGTCTTATACTCCATCAACATCATCTCAGACACTACTCCATCAATTCAATTCGATTCCTGTTTTTTTTATCTTTGTCATCATCTAGTTTCGTGCACATTATGGAGCATCTTGAGGCTTCACAACCCATTGCCATTGTCATGGAAGGACTCAACTACACTATATGGGCTCAGACTATGTCAAACTTTCTTAAGGCCAGAAAGCTACGGCGCTATGTCACTGGTGATAT
Organism: Fraxinus ornus; assembly: GCA_903798235.1. Taxonomy (NCBI): domain Eukaryota; kingdom Viridiplantae; phylum Streptophyta; class Magnoliopsida; order Lamiales; family Oleaceae; genus Fraxinus; species Fraxinus ornus. The sequence goes on along the minus strand of CAIGRF010307017.1, from coordinate 5,438 downwards.
CACCGAATCAGAGAAAGTCATGGAGAAGACAACACAAAATACATAGACCGTCTCGAAGACTGTGATAGCAAAAATCACCAAATTATCTCTTGGATTCGTAACACGTGCGTACGCTCCATCAGTCTCCAGTTTGGTAGATTCAAGACTGCCAAGTCATTATGAAATTTTCTACAGAAACGCTACACCACCGCATATCTGTCTCATCAATACCAACTTCTGGGAACTCTACATCGTATGCAACAATAGCCCGGGCAATCCATCCATAATTTCTTATCTGAGATGCACTATATTTGGGATCAACTTACTTCCTCAAGAACAGAGTTTACAGATACTAAAGGGTTTACTCAGGAGTATGAGATTGACTATGAAGAGACCTTTGCCCCGATTGCCCACCTCACTTCAGTTCGCAGCCTAATTACAGTTGCCGTCGTTCGTCATTGGGAATTATTTCAGATGGATATGAAAAATATTTTTCTTAAATCTCCCATATGATGTAGATCTTGAGTTCAAATCCTGGGGGACGCGTTAGAAATTCGTGAGGAGAAGATGGGCATAGGCCCTCCTAAAGCCGGCAGTACGTACGATATGATAACGGCTCTGTCGCAAGGTCGAGTCGTTACAAAAAATGTGCCTAATTGGTACAATGATTCAACTTAAGTCTTCCATATGATGGAGATCTTAGATTCGAATCCCGAGGGACGCGTCAAAATTCGTGAGGGGTAAGATGGGTCTAGACTCTCCCAAAGCGGACAATACGTATGATATGATAATGGATGCGACGCAAGGTCGGTTCGTTACAAATTCAACTTAAGTCTCACATATGATAGAGGTCTTATGTTCGAATCTTGGGGGACGCGTCAGAAAGCTGTGGGGGTAAGATGGGTCTAGACTCTCCCTAAGCAGACAGTACGTACGATATGATAACGGTTGTAGCGCAAGGTCGGGTCGTTACAGAAGAAGTTTATATGTGTCCTCCTCCTGGTTCTCATCATCTTCCTATCAAGTCTGCAAGCTTCGTCGGGCTCTTTATGGTCTCAAGCAAGCTCATCGGGCTTGGTTTGCCAAGTTCAGCACTATTGTGGAAGATTTTGGGTTCACTTTCAGCTCACATGATTCTGCTATTTTCATTCACAAAACAGACTAGGGTACTATCCTTCTTCTCCTCTATATTGATATATGATCATCACTGGTGATGACACATCCAAAATTTTGGATCTCAAGACATATCGAGATGAAAGATCTTGGAAAGCTTAGTTACTTTTTTGGACTTGAGATCACTTCTAACTCTGAGGGATATTATCTTTCGCAAGCAAAGTATGCTTCTGAT